>JAWZYV010006627.1:0-285916 GCA_038373885.1 Cheiracanthium punctorium | reverse complement strand
GATCTAGTTCCTTATTATATTACATAATTAGTTACAATTAAAAACTTGCCCTCTGTCGCAAAATTAAATTTTCTATCTCAAATCATTAAAATGCTGTTGTGCGTGAGTAAACTCACCAGAAATTTTAAATAGTTTTGCTTTATGAAACTTAAATTGTGATGACGTCATTTTTGAAGGCCTACGAATAATGTGAAAGCGAATAATGTGCAGCAGTTGTTAGACTTTCTCTATCTAGGAGGTGTTGAGTATGCCGGGGCCTTCGGCCTTCGCTATTAGTAACGGGCCTGCGCGTGTATTTCGATGAGTCATCCAAAGAGGCCTACGGATGCTCGCGTCTTCCCGTATACATCAAGCAATTTTTAAGCTTTCCGATGCTTTGAAACGTTATTAAATGTAGTTTTAAGTAGTGATTGCGTTACTAATTCAAGTACGAACTCATTAACAGTTTCTTTGCTATGATACACGCGGACATTAAAGTAAATAGATGCATGTAATTTGAAGGAAAAACAAAGTAGTGCTCACTCTCATGATTCATTATTTTAGCTTGAATTTTAATATACATGAAAAAATTAAGCTGACTTTTAGTATACATTAAAGTAAACGAATACACAAATGATACAGACATTTTTATGCATTTCTTTATACTGAATGTTTAAGTTTCACATTTTCAAAGCAGTTACAACCATTATTACTTTTAAAATAAATTTAACTAGTAGTTATTAAATTTTCATTTATTAAATATTGTTCGGTTAATATATTAACAAAATATATGACGAGGAGCTGAAATAGAATTTAAAATATTTGATATTTACAATTCACGTATACAAAATTTTAGTACTGATATACTATTTAATTTTTAATCTTTTGTAAGGCGTAGGTATCAGAAGAATGTTTGCTATAATTATAAGTACAACCTGTGCACTGCAAGTCCTTGGTATTTACATGAAAAATAATGTAAATTAATTTAACGAGAAACATTTAGAATGAATTACAAAATAAAGGGTGTTCCATAAATAGTAGTACGAACTTAAAGAGGAGATAATATATCAAAAGGATTAAGAATAACGTAACAGTGTATGATAAAACACGTTTGTTAACTTTTTTATTTTGGTTAGTTCAAATGAGTTTATTTATCGAAAATTGTACCATTCGAAATGAAAATGATTTATAATTTTCAGTGTTAGTTCCATATACTTTTTCTTCTCAAAGAAAAAATTTTAAATTTTAGAAAACAATACTAGGAAATACCACTAATATTCCAACACCTTTTTTTTAAGTTATTATTAACTGGCGATTGAAAACAAATGTTTTCGTCCCTGCATTGCAGTATATTAGGGTTATAGCTTAAAAAAAAAAAAAAAACCCTGCTCCACGGACTTTGAATACAAATTAAGATAAACTAACAGCTCTAGGACTTGAAAAATTTCAAGATCCCTTTTCACAAGTTGCGCTAAACACTGTAGTAAACTAAAAACAAACGATCTCTGAATTAATTACTTTTTATTATAGCCATTATCTAAATGGAACTTTGAATTTGAGTATGATGAACGCTTATACAAAATATTAACTTCAATTTAAGTTTCTACATAAACATGTGCAAAAATTAATAACATATTTTACAGTACTTCTGCACTGAAACCAATATCACACATTTAGTTGCATTTATAATAAATGATAAATGACATTTTCAACTGAAAGATTTAAACAGATAAGAATGTCTAACTAGTATTACAACGCACGCTTATTTACTAGAATAATAAACTACCCAAGTTAAACGATTTCAGATTAAAATGATTTATAAATAACACATGAATATTAATTCACAAAACATGCTTTATATCCTATAAATTTGTAGAATTTCTAAATACAAGTGTACACTTACCTTTACATTCAGAACTTAGAGTTCGAATTCTATGATTGAATTCGTCGATTTATTTCCATAAAAAAAAGCGCAATCTTCAAAAAATTATTACCTACATCTAAAACACCTTGTCATTAAATCATTATGACAAAACTATAACAAAATTGTTTTTTAATTATAAAATAAATTAATGTTTATAATCCCAAATCGCATACAATCGAACAGCGCAAATGTAAATATTAGGCTTCAATGTTTCACTCATTTCTTCCGGTGGCAACGAAGAAGCAGGCCCGGTTGCTAATAACGACGGCCCCGAGTATGCCCGCATGCAAAGTGTTAACACAGTGAAAGAATTCCTAAGCGTAAACCGCCATTTAATGTAGGTGAAATAACAGACATTCAACCTTATTTCAAACACAGTCACAATCTTATGGCTTGTCGTTGACAACTTTAATTCGATTTAATGTGTTATTTTCAGAAATTTTAAAATTATTTTTTATATATCAACTGTGTGGATTTTTATTTCTGTTTGTACTTTTATAAATTTGTACTGTATTTTATTGTGATATCGTGTTAGTTTTCAAAATTGGTGAGCATTTTTGAGGTGATCTCTTGTTCAGTGGTTTGATTTAGGCTACGCGTCAAATAATTAAAATTTGTATTTTGTTGCACATAAATCGGTTAACTTGAACGCCAGATAGAGACCTTTGTATTTATCATAAGATTAAGATGGAACTTGGCTGTTTCTCATCAAATATTGCCGATATCGCTTAGCTGACTTTTGGAAACTTATTTTTGGGCCAAATTTAACGATTTCCCCCCAAAAGTCGCCATGCGTGGCGACATATGGCTCGCGTTTATTAATAGAGCCTGTATTGTTTGCGTCCCCTCATTAGTATTAGGCAATGGAATTACTATTACGTGATTACGTCATCAATAAACGCGATCAATAGGATAGCAGAACAAGCTTTTGACACTGGCGGCGGGCGTTACTTTTTTGGAGTAGAGATGTAGTCACACCTACGCAGTCAAAGTAAGCAGTACCCTTTTAACACGGAGAAAGAATTCCCAAGAGTAACAGCTATTTAACGGAGGTGGAGTACTATAAGTGTACTATATCGATGGAACGAACTCTATAGCGTTTAGAGTAGAAAATACCTAGTGGTAACCATGGGCGGCCCGACACGGTAAATAAAGTGACCATCGCACTGGGGAGCCATTTTTTACCCAAATTGAGAAAAAACCTGAGGTTATCAGGGTGTGCCACTTACCCTAGGTTTGCCCCTGGTGTTCACATTAATATGGCGAAAGACTGTACACAATCTAAACAAAAGGCTTAAATCTACATGCGAAGTTTATACAAATTTCGCGGTACCCTTTTAACACAGGGAAAGAACTCCTAAGAGTAAACCGCCATTTAAAGTAGGTGAAATAACAGACCTTCAACCTTATTTCAAACACAGCCACAATCTCATGGCTAGTCCTTGAGAACTTAACTTAATTCTGGAAGCTTTACGCAGAATTGTTAAAATTATATTTTATATATCAACTGCGTGGATTTTTATTTCTGGTTGAATTTTTATAAATTTGTACTGTATTTTATTATGATATCGTGTTAGTTTTGAAAATTGGTGAGCATTTTTGAGGTGATCTCTTGTACAGGGGTTTGATTTAGGCTACGCGTCAAATAATTAAAATTTGTATTTTGTTGCACATAAATCGGTTAACTAGAACGCCAGATAGGGAACTTTATATTTATCATAAGATTAACATGGAACTTGGCTGTTTCTCATCAAATATTGCCGATATCGCTTAGGTGACATTAATTTTGAAACTTGTTTTTTTGCCAATTTTAACGATTTCCCCCAAAAGTCACCATGCGTGGCGACATATGCTCAAGTTTATGAATAGAGCCTGTATTGTTTGCGCCCCCTCATTAGTATTAGGCAATGGAATTACTATTACGTGATTACGTCATCAATAAGCGCGATCATTAGGATAGCAGAACAAGTTTTTGACAGCGGCGGCGGGCATTACTTTTTTGGGCGGCTACGCAGTCAAAGTAAGCGGTACCCTTTTAACACGGAGTAAGAATTCCCAAGAGTAGCAGCTATTTAACGGAGGTGGAGTACTATAAGTGTACTATATCGATGGAACGAACTCTATGACGTTTTAGTAGAAAATACCTAGTGGTAACCAGAGCGGCCCGACACGGTGAGTAAAGTAACCATCGCACTGGGGAGCCATTTTTTACCCAAACTAGAGTAAATGTGTTGCCGTGTTTTAAAATTATTTTTTATATATCAATTGCGTTGATTTTTATTTCTGGTTGTGTTTTTATGAATTTGTAAAGTATTTTATTATAATATCGTGTTAGTTTCCAAAGTTGATAAAACTTTTTCAGGTGATCTTGCTCTTCAAGGGTTTGATTTAGGCTACGCATCAAATAATTAAAATTTGTTTTTGTGACACATAAATCGGTTATCTAGAACGCGAGATAGGGACCTTTATATTTATCATAAAATTAACATGGAAGTTGGCTGTTTGTTATCAAATATTGGCGATATCTCTTAGCTGACTTTAATTTTGGAAACTTAATTTTGGGCCAAATTTAGCGATTTCCCCCAGAAAGTCGCCATGCGTGGCGACATATGGCTCGAGTTTATTAATAGAGGCTGTAATATTAGCTTCCCTTCATTAGTATTACGCAATAGAATTACTCTTATGTGATTACTTCAACAATATACGCAATCAATAGGAAATAACGAATTGAAATATTGTGTTAGTGGAAAGTTCGAGGAAAATTTACGGTAGCCGTATAAACGAGAGAGCAGATCGCCACCCACATGAGTTTTGAGTTTGTTTGTAGAGCAAGCTGCATTGAGAATGGTGTTGCAGTGCCGTTTCTTCCTTAGCTAATTTGGAAAGTTGTTTGTGTATTCCTCATTGTTGTATGCTGAGAAGATGTTGGGGGTTCTTCTTGTATATTTCGACTGAGTTTGTAGGCTGTAGAAAGATTTTATTATTTGAGAATGTCATTAAATGACTATTATAATATCTTTTGGTAACTCTTTGAAGAAAGTATCATTTCTACGCACACGAAAACTTCGTGCAGGTCATGTAACCGAAATCTATAATATACATACTCAATTTACGCTTAATCGAATGCACCGTTTAGCCATCAGTGCACTTTCAAGAACTTGTGTCAATAGGCCGTAATGTATAACAATTTTTTTCTTGTAGCCCTGTAAAAAAATATACATCCTATACCCACCAAAATCAATGCTGGTCGTACGAGGGTGGTCTGTAATATATGTGCCAAATTTGATCTCTATCAAATACAAATGTACGGTTTAGAAGCTGCCGTATCAACATAAAAATAGCATAAATAAATTCAGAATACGTCCAACTGTCTAGATACATTAAAATCTACCGCCGATACATTAAAGTACACCACCATTTAACGGAGGTGTAATAATATACCTTCAACCTCATTTCAAACAAAGCCATAACCACGTGGCAGCTTTTAGTTTATGTTTTTTACACCGCTTGTTGTCTCTATCGCAGAGCGCGTTATACTGTTTTTTTTTTATATATCACTTGCATGGATTTTTATTTCTGGTGGTGTGTTTAAAAAAATTTGTACTGTGTTTTATTATGATATCGTGCTAGTTTTCAAAGTTGGTAACACTTTTTCAGGAGAATTGCTCTTCAAGGATATGATTTAGGCTACACATCAAATCATTAAAATTTGCATTTTGTTGCATATAAATCAGTTGACTAGTATGCGAGATAGGGATCTTTCTATAGATAAGATAGGAATGACTATATTTATTATAATATTAACATGGAAGGTGGCTGTTTCTCATCAAATATCACCGATATCGCTTAGCTGACTTCAGTTTTGGAAACTTATTTTTCGGCCAAATTTGCCCATTCCTCCCCCAAAATCGCCATGCTTGGCTACACATGGCGGGAGTTTATTAATAGAGCTTCTAATATTTGCTTCCCTTCATTAGTACTACGCAATAGCGTTGGCATTGCATCGTCAATATAAGGAGCCAATAGGAAATGACAATGAATACAGAAATTGTGGTAATAAGTGGAAAGTTCGTCAAAATTTTGCGGAAGCTATATAAACGAGAGAGCAGATCACCCTCCTCATTCATTCAGGGAAGTTGAGTCATTGCTTATAGAGCAAGCTGCATTCAAAGTGGGATTGACATGCCGTGTCTTCTTTTGTTTTGCAAAGTTAATTTTAAAAGTTTCTGACTTCTTTATTTCTGTGTGCTGAGAAGATGTCTTGAGTCCTGCTCGAGAATTTCGACTGTTTTAAGGTACGGAAAGATTTTATTATTTGAGAAATACAGTAATTTAGGAGGCCTTTGTTATTAGATGACTGATGTAAGTTGATATTTATTAATTTCTTGGTATTTTGTTCTGAAGAATTTTCGTTAAATTTCTGTAATAAAATTTGTGATTCATTCTGTCATTTCTAATTCATCACTCACTCATTACTACAACTTTACACATACACTTAGAATTTTAAGATACGAGTCTGGATGTTTGTTAAATTTCTCTAACTAATAGTGATTCATCCTGTTAACAGACTCATTACTGCAACTTTTCACATACACTTGGATTTTTAATGTACTAGTCTGAGAACTCGGCAGAATTTTTGCAATTATTCATAAACAATTTGTGCTAAATCGAATACACCGCTTAGAATCGCTAGCGCACTTTCAAGATTTCGCGTCCATAGGGCGTAATGTGTAAGAATTATTTTTAGGAATTCTGTAAACAAATTATTATTTCTACACGCACCAAAGTTTATTCAGGTCATGTGACCGTGATCTATAATATACAGACCCCTATTGGCGCTCAATCGAATGCATAGTTTAGACAACTTGCGTCTTTCAAGAACTTGCTCTATAATCCGTAATGGTTTAAGAATTTTTTTTGTAGCCCTGTAAAAAACTAGAAAGTCTAGATATACTAACTTAAATAAAATGTTTTTTGTTTTTTTTTTCTCACTAATTTCTACTACAGATCGCAGAGAGTCAGATAATTGGCTATGTTTATAGTTGTCATGTGTTTAGATAATTCGAGCACTGCGAAAGCATGTGATTAATTGGTTACGATATTATCACTGTAATAACGTATTGATTCAGAAAGCTATGGTTTTTCGGTTTAATCACAGAGTGCTACTAAAAATGATATGTATTTCTCTTGATTCAACAAATTTTCTCCCTCCGACCCCGATTGAAAAAAGAAGGGGGGGGGGGAAGAAACCTTAGAACATGTTTTCCGTTGAATCTACCGCGGAATACATTAACATTGGATTACTTACCGTTGAGCTTAAAAAGGGAAAAAAATCTGGTCGATACGCCGCGTTTCAGGGGTTGTACAAAAATTATGAAAGAAAACAGTGTTTTGCATTCTTGCAATAAACCTTTACATTAGAAATCATGCACTTTCCTTGACCATATTTGTTTTAAGATATCTCGGAGACATTTTATTATTAAAATCTGAAAATTTGTGTCAGATACAACAGAAATGAAATCCGAAAGTGATCCAACAGATGGGAGCACCATTCAGACCCTTGATCTAATCTTAAGAACTTGACCCACTAACGAGGGATGGGAGGCCCTGAGGGGTTACTTCTGGTCCATCTTTTAGTTTCGCTTCACGTTTGTTGTAGTTTTGATTCATTTTTAAGTTCTAATTCTAGCCTTTTGAGGCGACATTCAGATGCTACATTGTAACAAAGATGTCAACTCACTGGCAGTAATAGTCTGTTCCTAATATGTTAGAATTAAATTCAATATTCACTTATCCATATGCGTCTTTCATGCAACTTTAACTCAGTGTCTCACTTATTCATCCTGGATTTCAGAAGTCTCCAGAATCAAGGAAAGGTAAGCAATTACCTTATACTATTTTCACAAAGATCGAAGCTAAATCATGAAGATAATCATATTCTATAATTATGCACGATATCCTACTTATATTCGATATTATACTAGATTCTACATATTATGAATCCAATTCTAAATTCATTTCATACATATTTCTGGTCCGTTCCAGCCTGAGTGACTATCGAAGGATATGAATGACATTTATTAAGTGTATGAAAATAACTCAGTTCATTATTCATGGTATTATTATTACATTTCCATTAAGATATATTATTCTATATTTAGTCAGTTTGAAGTTTCTCAAATATTAAGAGTAATAATGCCTCCTAAGCAAGCTAAGAGTTCTTTCAAATTCGAATTATTATTAAAGGAAATAAGTGCATTTGAGAAAAATGTAGAAAAGTCTGATGAAAGTAATTATCGCGCAATAGGAATTTTAAAAGGCAAAGTAGAAAAGTTTGAAAAGGAATTGGTAGAGAATTTTACAGAATTATCCCAAGATGAAAGCGCTGATTATTTTGATAGTTATATCAAAAGTAAAGATTTACTATTAAAATGGGTCATTGACCTCGAAAATAAAATTCCGATTGAAATAACCAAAAGCGAGAATTCATCAGGAAAAGAATCTTCATTGGCAGTGAAGTTGCCCAAATTAGAAGTTCCACATTTTTTCGGAAATAGTGAAATGTGGTTATCGTTTAAAGAAATATTTAAATCATCTATTCTTGATAACAAATCTTTAAATGATGTTGAAAAGCTGACATATCTTCAGTCGTGTATCCGCGGTGATGCAGCAAAATTAATTCGAGGTTTCGCAATTACGCCAGAAAACCTTACGCATTGCTGGGAGATTTTATGTCAGAGGTATGAGAACAAACGACAGCTGGCAATAAGCCAAATAAATAAAATCTTTAGAATGAAGATAACGAAAGCAAATCATTCAAAGTTACTCTTAGAGGTCATTGACATTTGTAACGAAGCCGTGAGGAATCTGAAAACATTGGGGTTGGAAACTAACTCTCTTACGGATTTAATCATAATAAATTTCCTTACGTCCAAAATCGATGATGCGGTGATACAACGATGGGAATTGGCTTTGGATAATGAGAGCTGTCCGTCTCTGGATACGTTTAAATCATTTATTGAGAAAGAGGCTAGAAGTCTACAAGAAAATAAATTTTCTAAACCGGAATTCAAAAAGGTTCAAGCGAAATCAGTTGTAAATAACGCAGTAAAAAAATCTAATGTGCATAATACTGTAGTGAAAAGAGAAAATGTAAGTAGTGAAGTAAAATTTAATAATTGTATGCTATGTAAACAAAATCACGCGTTATTTAAGTGTCCCACATTCCATGCGATGAATATAAATGATAGATGGAAGTGCGTTAATGATAATCATTTGTGTACAAATTGTTTAAGAAGTAATCATTTAATTGATAATTGTAGAATAGGATTCAGTTGCAAAAATTGTGCAGCTAGGCACCATACATTACTGCATAGTTATGTAAATAATGATCAAGTGCCTCAATCTCAGTCAGTAAGCACCGTAGCAAATAGCTACACAAAATCGCAAGAACAGAATCATGTTTTGCTATCAACAGCAATAATTAAAGTTAAGTCTCAGACTGGTAAAACAATAACTTGCCGGGCATTAATCGACAACGGCTCACAAAACACGCTAATTTCAAAATACTGTGCAGAACGACTACAATTGTCGATGAAACCAACTACGCACCGTTTGGTGGGAATAAATGAAATCTATGCTGAAACATGTTTATATTCTACCAATTTCGAATTTTCTCCATATTTCTCAGGAGATACATTTCAAGTGAATGCGTTAGTAGTAAACAAAGTCACAACATCTCTTCCAAATTTCAATATGAAAAAACAGGATTGGCCTCATCTAAATAATTTATGTCTTGCTGATCCATCATATTTTGTGGAAAGTGAGATCGATATTCTGTTAGGTGCGGGCATTTTCTTATTCTTAGTCACTGGTTCTCCCATATTGGGACCTAAAGGTACACCCTCCGCATTACCTACCAAGTTAGGACATTTGTTGTCTGGTAGTGTAAATACACCAGCCACTCAAAATTCATCTGTGGTATGTCACACTCTCACAAACATTGAAAATAATCTAAAGGAATTTTGGGAAAACGAAACAATCCATAAACCTGTTAAACCTAATGATGAAGACGAATTGGCTGACGCGATTTTTGACAAATTTCATACTCGAAACTCCAAGGGTAGATACATCGTAAAGTTACCCTTTAAAGAAGATTCAAACCTTGGGGACAGTAAAGAAGGAGCTTTAATGAGATTTTTTTCTCTTGAAAGGAAATTACAATCAAATGAACAATTAAGGCAAACATATATTCAATTCATGGAAGAGTACCAAAGTCTTGGTCATATGACTCCTCTCATATCTGATGTAGCTTCCCAAAGTTATATGTTACCCCATCACGGTATAATAAATGAAAATAGTTTAACAACGAAATTACGAGTTGTCTTTGATGGATCGTTTAAAACGAGTAACGGCAAATCACTAAATGATGTATTATTGAAAGGGAAAAAACTCCAAACAGACATTTTCGCGGTCTTGTTAAAATTCAGAACTTTCCCTGTGGCATTTTCTGCTGATATTACAAAAATGTACCGCCAAATTCTGATAGCTAGTGAAGACAAGTCATTCCAACAAATTTTCTGGAGAGAATCTCCAAATGAACCTCTCAAAATTTATACATTAAATACGGTCACTTATGGCACAGCATGTGCGCCGTATCTCGCAATCCGTACCATACAACAATTATGCAGCGATGAGAAGGGACGATTTCCACAAGCAGCTAAGCTAGCTCAAGATCATTTTTATGTAGATGACTTGTTAGCTGGTGCTGATTCGGTCGATTCAGCAAAATCCATAATCCAAGAACTCTTAGATCTTATGTCTGCTGGTGGTTTTGAGCTCAGAAAATGGTCATGTAGCCATCCCGAAGTCATCGCACAATTTCCAGATGCCCTAAAGGCTACTACCTTTACACACTCATTTCAAGAAGATTCATCTCAAAAAATTCTAGGTCTCGTTTGGGATTTAACGATGGATTCATTTCAAGTTAGAGCAGTCCCTTCAGATAATGTTTCAACGAAAAGACAGTTATTATCCATCATTGCGCGCACCTTTGACCCTTTAGGGTTTGTCGCACCTTCTACGATAATTTTGAAAATTATTCTGCAAGATTTGTGGAAGGCCAACATCGGTTGGGATGATCACTTACCATCAGCCATTCTCGATCGATGGAATAACTTCCAAGCCGAAGTTCATTATTTTAAAGAGATAAAGATTCCTCGTTACATCCATGTTGTCAATTCAGTAAAGATAGAAGTTCACGGATTTAGTGATGCATCTTTAAAGGCTTATTCTGCTGTCATTTATCTTAGAGTCATTTGCCATTCATCTCGTATATTCTTAATGGCAGCCAAAACTCGTGTTGCACCTTTGAAAGCTATAACTTTGCCCAGATTAGAATTGAGTGGTGCAGTCCTGCTCGCAGAATTAGTGGACACATTCAAAAGGGCTGTAAATTTTCCCATTCATAACACTTATTTATGGTGCGATTCAACAATTGCACTGTGCTGGATTAACAATCCACCAACTAAAGGAAATCAATTCGTCCAGCATCGTGTATGTAAAATTCATTCTCTAACCTCAAAGGATTCATGGCATCACATTCCTGGAAAGTCGAATCCTGTTGATTGCGCAAGCCGAGGCCTTTATCCAAAACAACTTATGGAGCATTCAGAATGGTTAAATGGCCCACAATGGCTCATTGATTTTGATCCTACCTCTGTAGGAGTAAATACCCCAAATCAAGACATGTATGATATATCCTCTGATATTCATTTTAATTCATCGTTCGAAAGCACATCTCTTGTCACTCAACTCAATCCTTTCCTAGATTTATTTGACAGATTTTCATCATACATGAGGCTACTGCGAACTGTAGCATGGGTATTTAGGTTCTACAATAACTCAAAATCAGATCCTAAAACTCAAGGACCTTTGAAAGCCCATGAATTAGATACAGCTACCAAGACAATAGTTAAATTATTACAAAATGATGCATTCCATTCCGATATCACCCAACTTAACTCTAATCAACCCCTTCCAAAATCCAGCAAACTCATAGCATTAAATCCTTTTCTTGATAAGGAAGGAATTCTGCGTGTTGGAGGGCGTCTATGTCACCAACAAGAATTCACTTTTGATCAGAAACATCCCATGTTGCTTCCCAAACATCATCACTTCACAACTCTTGTTATTCGGCACTATCATCATGCAAATCTTCATGCAGGCCAAGAATTGGTCTTATCTCTAATAAGACAGAAATTTTGGATCCCAGACGGAAAATCAACCGTTCGAAAAGAACTCCGGAAATGCATCGAATGCTTTAAATCATCTGCAAAACCAATTACCCAGATGATGGGTGATCTACCGAGTGCACGAGTCAATCCTTGCCGTGCATTTGAAAAGGTGGGCATGGATTTTGCAGGGCCAATTTCCACGAAGTGCCAACACACTCGAAAATCAAGTACCTTCAAATCATATATCTGTTTATTCATCTGTATGAGCACTAAAGCAGTACATCTTGAATTGGTCTCTGCATTATCTTCAGCGGCATTTCTGGCAGCATTTCGAAGATTTGTAGCTCGTCGTGGCTACCCATCGCACGTTTTTAGTGACAATGGAAGCAACTTTGTTGGAGCCTCAGCGTACCTAAAATCATTATTTAGAATTCCTCATGATCCCTTAATACAAGATTATTCATCCCAACGTAATATAAGCTGGCAATTCATTCCTCCATATGCACCAAATTTCGGAGGTATTTGGGAGGCCTCTATTAAATTAACTAAACAGCATTTAATCAAAACATGTAAAACAGCACTGCTCAATTTTGAAGAACTTACCACCCTTCTTTGCCAAATTGAAGCCATCATCAACTCTCGGCCTTTATATCCATTATCAGCTGATCCCAAAGACTTCAGTGTATTAACACCCGGACATTTTCTTATTGGTGGTCCTTTGCTCGAACTCCCTGAACATAAATCTAATCTTATCTCTTTAAGTTTTAATTCTAGGTGGTCCCTCCTACTACAACTCAAAGACCAATTCTGGAAGAAATGGAGCACCTCATACCTAAACACATTGCAGCCACGGACAAAATGGATGAGAAACAACCATCTCCTGGCTGTAGGAAGGTTAGTCCTCATCAAGGATCCAATCGCCCCTGCCACCGTGTGGAAATTAGGCCGAATCTCCGCTCTCCATCCAGGCGCTGATGGCATCAGCAGAGTGGTCACCGTCCGGACTGCCAGAGGAACTGTCACACGCCCAGCCTCTCAGATAGCATTCTTGCCACTTCCAGATGTTGATACTGAGTCTGCGCCCCCCCGGAATCTGTCAGATACAACAGAAATGAAATCCGAAAGTGATCCAACAGATGGGAGCACCATTCAGACCCTTGATCTAATCTTAAGAACTTGACCCACTAACGAGGGATGGGAGGCCCTGAGGGGTTACTTCTGGTCCATCTTTTAGTTTCGCTTCACGTTTGTTGTAGTTTTGATTCATTTTTAAGTTCTAATTCTAGCCTTTTGAGGCGACATTCAGATGCTACATTGTAACAAAGATGTCAACTCACTGGCAGTAATAGTCTGTTCCTAATATGTTAGAATTAAATTCAATATTCACTTATCCATATGCGTCTTTCATGCAACTTTAACTCAGTGTCTCACTTATTCATCCTGGATTTCAGAAGTCTCCAGAATCAAGGAAAGGTAAGCAATTACCTTATACTATTTTCACAAAGATCGAAGCTAAATCATGAAGATAATCATATTCTATAATTATGCACGATATCCTACTTATATTCGATATTATACTAGATTCTACATATTATGAATCCAATTCTAAATTCATTTCATACAATTTGTATATCATTTTAGTGTAACTTTTGTTGATTATTAAATTGTTGATTGTTAATTTTGTTGATTATCTTGAAAATTAACGATAGAAATTTTTTCTTAAAGAAGTCTTTTTTTCCTATCGTATTTCGAACATTTTTTCAATTTATATTGGCATTGGTATTTATTAGTAGTAATATACTTTATTTCATCATCTAATGTATATATATATATATATATATATATATTTTATATAATGTGTATATATATATATATATATATATATATATATATATATATATATATATATATATATTATAATATATACAGTGAAACCTCTCTGAGCGGCTACACCACCGTACCGAGAATATTTGGCGCTCAGAGGGGAGGCCACTCTGAAAGGATTTATTTACTACTAGCGGCTACCCGCGACTTCGTCCGCGTCGACTTTAGAATTAGGTCCCGAGAGAAACGAAGCATGTGTGAATAACAAATATGTTAGCGACTAAAGAAACTGCATTTAAATATTATTTGCCTTTTACTTATTTTAAATGAAGTATAATGCATGGTAGTATACTTCATTTAAAATAACAGAGTATGTAAAATTACTAAATTTAGATTTTTTTTCAGGCATTTGGCGAATACAGACAGTTACGACAGTATTTGCGAACTGTTTTGAGTGTTCTTGTAAAAGAAATATTTATGCTATATGCATGAATTTTAGCCTATGTTAATCAGGAATAGTGCAGCTTTCTATTAGCGAAAAAGTTTTAGAATCGGTTCTATAGTTTCAGAGATACCCATAGAGCGTAATGTATTAGAATTATTTTGAGTGTTCCTGTAAAGGAACTATTTGCGCTACATGCATTAATTTTAGCCTATAATACTCAAGAATAGTGTTGCTTACTATCAGTGAAAAAAGTTTTGGAATCAGTTCAGTACTTACAGAGATACACATAGAGCGTAATGTAATTCTTATGAGTATCCCTGTAAAAGAACTATTTGTGATATATGCATAAAAGGTAGCCTATAACACTCAGGGTCCCCCCAGTGTCTAAGAGGGTCTGCTCTCAAACCTGGAAGGCGGGAGATGCCAGGTTCAAACACCGGTCGCGCCTATCGACCTAGCCGCTCGCAGTTTTCCGAGTTTTTTTTCAAAAACCTCGCGAAAATACGGGCTAGGATCCCTTAGAAAATTCCACACAGAGGAATTCTCCATATACGCCTAGGACCCTATAGGCCTAGGACTTTCAATCAGTGAAGAAAGTTTTAAAATCGATTTAGTTGCTACAAAATTTCCATAGAGCGCAATGCATTAGTATTATTTTGAGTGTCTTTGTAAAAGAATTATTTATGCTATATGCTTGAAAGGTTGCCTGTATGTTAATCCAGGGCATAAGCTATCTTCATTACAAATTTTTCCAGACATTTTTGTGTGATTCAGTCAAAAACATCCAAACACATAAACGTACACATTTATATTATTTGTGGGATTTGGAAATTTACGAACTTTAAGAAACACATCTGGACTTTTCTCGGTACTTACCTATTATGCCGGCGGTCATTCCCACCAAACTGTTTTTTCGTCAAATGAGTTGCCAAACTGTTGTCAATCGTATTCAAAACCATTAATAATTTCATGTGCCCGGCATTTATCTCGTCTAAAAATCGCTGGTCTTGGCGGACCGCCGGGATAATACGTAAGTACACTTTTCTTTATTTTAATGCTTTTTAATTTGGTGTAAAATCAACATAGTTTCCATACTTATTTATGTTTTTCAAATGGATGTGATTTTGCAAATAGAATTTCTGCTTTATATCAAAAGCATAAATCACTTTGTGCGGGCGATAAAACGGTTTTTAATTATTAGTTAGAAAAGTAATTAAAATTTCCGAGCCTCAGGTACACTTTACCGAAGTCATGGGTCCAGGCATGCTCAAATTTTCAAAGCTCTGCTTTCTGTAGATTTGTCTGGAGAACATTCATTTTTATTATTAGAGATAGATATATTTGGCATAAAACGGGCATAATTTCCGTATTATTTAATGTTTTTCAGATGCACGTGCTTCTTTATCGAAGTAATAGCATTCTTGTTAGCTCAGAACATGAATAATATGATACGGGTGAAACTCGCCAAGCATGGCAACGTAAAAACGGTTTTTAATTAATAATTAAAAAATTAATTAAAAATCTAAAATTCTAAGTAGCCTATAACCAACTCCAGGGTCCCATCTATATCTAAACCGAAATTCATCCTAATCGATTAAGCGGTTTAGGCGTGAAAGCGTCATAAACAAACAAACAAACAAACAAACTCACTTTCGCATTTATAATATTAGTTAGGATTGTTATAAGATAGCTGCTATAATGAGTATATAAACAAGTATGACACATATACCTTATTTAGAATGAAATTTAACACTTATCTAAAGAGAAACTAGTACTTTAATGCTTTTTTACATTTTTTGAAAGAGGGATATAATTTGTATCTGTTTTAAGTTTTTACTTTTTTCTGAAACAACCATTTTTTTAAGTTTGTATTTTTCTTTAAAAAGCAGATCTCGTCTGCTATATGACTCGCAATTCCAAGTTATTTCAAGATCAAGTGAATTTCCTTAATGACAATGAAACAAGCGTGAACACGGACGTGAATGGCATTTTTGCTCCAATGGGCTTCGCACGTTATTCGTGGGTCTTAAATTCGACCATAATCCTGACCTTGTTTTTTTACGCACAAAGCAAGGAGTGAGTAGAATTTCCCGAAAAATGAAATGGGCAATCCCAATCGGTGGCTGTTTAGAGGTGGTTGGGTGGCCGCTGATAGAAGTTATTTTAACATTAGGTTTATGAGACGAAAAAATAGTGTCATGAAAAATTGGCCGTTTAGAGGGGTGGCCGCTTGGAGAGGTTTCACTGTACGTATATTAGATAATGAAAAAGCATTTTACTACCTTTTTGAGACACCCTGTATAAGAAAAGATACAGTAGACTCCCTTTTAATAGGCCCAAGTGTGTGCGAAATTCCTGTTAAAGCGGCGAATTAAAAAGAAATACCATTTAATAAATGCGTATTTTTAGTCCAAAAGTTTTGCGCACCGTTAGAGGGTAAGGTTTTATTATTATTATTTTTTTTTCAGATAATTTTTTTTCGCTAGAGACTGAAAATTCGAAGACATAATGTTTAATTTAATCATTTCTTTCTGTTCTTTTCATTTTTCTTTTTCTTTTGAAAGCAATATAGCCATCGAGAAAACCGGTGATTATTTTAAGTATGGATCTAAAAAAAATCTAATAATTACAAAAAAAAAAAAATTTTTCTATTTTTTGAAAATTTAATATTATTATTCGTATTTACATCAATTACATCCGATTCAAGTAGAGATACGGTTTAACGGAGGCTGGTTAAGAGGGAGTCAGCTTTATTTGAGTTTTTGGAAAAAGTAATAATAAAAGAGAGTTGAGGTGTATTAAAAAATGAAGAAGAGTTCTATTCTTTTTCTTGAAAGCTGTGCTACTTTACGCCACTACCTGCAAGCATGACGACATTATTTTACCAAATATCACGAAATTTGGTGTATAGGGGCCTTTATATTTATCATGATAGGCGGTAAATATAAAGATCCCATCTCCCGTTCTAATTTACCGATTTACCTGCAACAAAATGCAAATTTTAATTATTTGAAGCGTAAGAATATGAATTTCAGCTTAAGTCAATGAAACCCTGAAAAGCAGATTACCCCCCCCCCCCAAAATTTGTAACAATATTTATTTTTCTCACTTTGAAAACTAACACAAAATCATAAAGTCTAATAGAAATTTCTGAAAGGACAACGGGAAATAAAAACTTTATAATTGTTATAAAATGAAAAAAAATTTCATAAATAAGTTCTCGCTCACTTATTCCATAAAAAAAATAACAGTCGTGCGATTATGGCTTCGTTAAATATAAAGTTGAGACTGTATAATTCCGCGTACGAGAAATGACGGTCGGACACCTCGTAGATATACAATGCCTGAGAACTGAAACTTTGACGCCATCCCTAGGTCCATTAAAATGAAGTCATCACACATTTACTTTCCCAAAGTAATAGCATTCAAAGTTTGTGGTGAATTTACTCCCGCATAAAACACTTTAATGATTTAAGATAGAAAATTTAATTTTATGACATATAGGAAATTTTAACTATCACTAATTATAATATATGATATAGAAATAGATCATAATAAATTATTTTTTATCAAAAAGGTATTTTAATTTTATCTTTAACTTAAGATATTTTATAAAATTAGTACCATTCACCAGAAATTTTAAATAGTTTGACTATGTGAAACTAGAATGCGATGACGTAAAAACTTCTGTCCTCAAGCCTTCTGTGTCTAGATGATGTTGGTTCGAATTATTTGAGAAATCGGAGTCCCCGTCAGGAAAAGAGGTAGGTGTGGGTGGGAATCGATATAGAACAGCTGGATACGCTGTCCAGCGCTGGAAAAGTACTGCCATTGCTCAGCTTAACTACCAGCAACATGGCGGTCAATGGATTCGCCAGTCACTTGTCACAGAGACAAAAAACGTTTTTCAGAACAGCTGGCTGTCCGCGCAGCATGCCCTCGCCAGCATTCGCTGGGCTGCAAACAGGGGCATTGAAAGATCCAAGTTTGGAAACAACGATGAGTACAGAAGGCAAAATCGCTGTCGTCGTGTCCTTGAAACTATGGGCACACAAACATGCTAAATGTTTCTTTTGTTACCTACCTCGCGTTTCAGTTAACCGATTTACGTATGACAAAATGCAAACTTTAATTATTTGACTCGCAAAATATATTTTTTAAATCTAAATCAAACCCCTTGAAAAGAAGATAACTAGAAAATTTTTTAACAATATACATTTAGATCTCCCTATCCCGACACCCGGTTTTCATGTCGCCTCGGTTAGCACGACATTTTTTTAAAGTCCTGATATTGTGCAAATGACGAATTTTTTGCTTACGCAATTCTGCTTATCACAACATTCGACATATTTTTTAAATCCCACGATTGCCGGGATAGCGACGTCCAACTGTATTATAGATCACAGTCACATGAAATATGAAAAGCATAGGTTTTGATACGTGCGGAACAGATAACTTGTTCAGAGGGTTGCCTAATATAATTCTTATACATTACGCCTTATGGTTCCAAATCCTTTAAAGTGCGCTAGCTTCTATGGCGTATTCGATTGAATTCAAATTACGTACGCATATTATAGTCTAGCATACTGTACGGATTTTGATGTGTGTAAGACCTACTGTATCTTAACCCTACAAGCAAAAATTCCCGTTTCTGCTCGGCCAACCACCGGCATTCATCGCAGCTCATCGCTCACCGAAATTCGGTACTCGGCCCAGACACGGAATTCCATCTAAAAACGATGATTGTTATGTGTGCGGCAGACACTGATCTGTCCGGTACCAATAAAACGATGCTCGGTACGATATCCGGCCAATTTTCAGCCAATGAAAATTGGCGCATGCGCTCTGTTCATGCAACAGTCGAGCGATGGCAACATCCGAGTATCTACCGGCAGGCGCCATGTTTGTTTTCATAAGAATAGGAGACGATAAAAACTGAAGTAGTTTTTTGGTGGTGATTAGTCTATATTGGTACGTATAACTATCATTTGTAATAAATTTTTGACATTTTTAATATAATATTAGTCTAATATAAGTAAAGTAAAAGTGCAAATCTCTGTAATTATTTCAGATATGCGCCAATTTTCAGCCAATGAAAATTGGCGCATGCGCTCTGTTCATGCAACAGTCGAGCGATGGCAACATCCGAGTATCTACCGGCAGGCGACATGTTTGTTTTCATAAGAATAGGAGACGATAAAAACTGAAGTAGTTTTTTGGTGGTGATTAGTCTATATTGGTACGTATAACTATCATTTGTAATAAATTTTTGACATTTTTAATATAATATTAGTCTAATATAAGTAAAGTAAAAGTTCAAATCTCTGTAATTATTTTTTTCTCTCTTGATACTGTTGCATAACACTAATGGAATAACACTATTTTTTATTAGTATCTATTTCCTATCTTTACACGGCGTACAGTGTGTAATTACACTAGCTCATACAGTTAATCGCATTTTAGTTTTAAAATATACGGGTAAATTCTTCATAGAATCTAATAAAAAAATCATACTTCCAATACTTAGTCTAATATAAGTAAAGTTTAAGTTCAAATCTCTGTATTTATTTTTTTCTCTCTTTATATTGTTATATAACACTACTAATCTACTCGTATTTCCTATCTTTACACGGCGTACAGTGTGTAATTATACTAGTCATACAGTTAATTGTTTTTTTGTTTTAAAATACACGGGTAAACTCTTCATTGAAACTAATAAAAAAATCATACTTCCGACCAAAACAAGCTTATTTGGTACTTATGTATTTTACAGTTAGTCAGCCAAAAAGAGCGATTTCGTGTGCGTGTGGAGTACGTCATATACATTGTTACAATGTAGTGCATTGCAATCCTTAGGCGAAAAAAGTTGTTGGCGTGAATTATCGACGGTAAAATAAGTACCGATTATTTGCATCCGTTGACCATTAAAAAAAAAAAAAAAAAAAAAAAAAAAGCCAAACGATGCGAGTACTCGCCAAGATAGTTTCACAAGGCATAAAGCGCAGATTGGTTACTTCCCACACATCGGCACGCCAAGAGATCGCCAACAATTTCACCCCCTTTTCAAGAACGATCAGTGCGTGACCCTGCAGATCTAGACTCAAGGAAAATATCGCGAGGATGGCCCCCGTTCTAAAGTGGGGATGGCAAAAGCGGGAAGATAGCAACCCATAAATTACTCCAGCCAGTGTCATTCGGAGATGTCTAGGATGGGTATAATAAGAGTTCCTTTATCAGCAGCAATAATTAAAACTTGTCTTTAGAAAAATATTTTAAAACGCTAGAAGCATCGCACTTACTATCGCTTGTTTTGAAAAAAAAAATTAATATTTTATTATTTTTTTTTCACGATTTTAAAATTCGTTAATTTTAATTTAAAATGCGTGCGCTCACTGTCTCAGGAAGGAAAAAAAGAAAAGAAGGGAAATTTGAAGGAAGAAAATTGCGTTAACTATTTACATATATTTACCTCAAAATTTACTTATTCGTTTTAGTTGTGGACGCAGGATCTTATTTTAGGCTGTGTATTCGGAGCACGTGACATGGTGCTTCCATTTTATAGTTGTCCTAGAAACTGCACAGATAGTATCAAAACACGTACTAAAATAATCTTTCACACATTATGAAGGTTTAATTTCTACCTGAAAATCAAAGTAAATTATCTGAATATTTTAATTGAATCCAACAAATTATTCGAAGAGTTTAGTTTCATAAATTGACATTTATTTTCCTATTTTATAAAGATAGTTGCAAGTTATGCATAAATGTATAAATTTAATAATATCTGATGCTAATAACTAATAAGTAGTTCGAAAAATCCTCTAAAGTTTTAGACATTCTAAAATTTAAACTTCTGGTCAGAGAAAAGAGAAAATTAGATTTTTTTTTTTTTTCGGAAACATATATCGTAATTTAATGTGTTCTCTTGAGTATTTGTAGAGCCTGAAATATTTAACCCATTAACCGTATATAGAACACTGTAAAACTAAAATTAAAAAAAAAAAACCTGTTAAATTCTTTTTAAAAGCATTTTCTTAAATTCATGTTATATATTTTTTGCAATTCCCCTAAAGAACTCTTCAGCAATGTGACACAGGCATTTAAAAGTTTAATGTTAAGAAAATCTTCATGCACGGGTGATTTGTGAAACGTAAATTAATTTCATTTAAGTAATATTCCACAACAATTTTTTTTTCGGGGTTTCCCGCAAGTACCCTACAGAGAGTGTTCACACATTTTTGTAACGATTTTGCAAAGATATATATAGAAATAAATATAAGAATTTTATTTTCTAATGTGTTCAGTCTGATAGCCCTTTCTTTGAACCATCATATTACATCTTGATTTCAAAGATGAAAGTCCTTTTCTTAAAACATCAAGGCTGATATTATTCCACTCCTCCATCACAATCTTGTAGTAATATAATCTTTTGTAGTAATATATGAATGTATCTTGTGTTTGCGTGATTATGGCAACGCTATACTAGGGCAATCTGCCAAGGATGGGAAGGTGCCTTGGCAGGAGAACTTTCTAAGGGGTTCTAAAGCGTATTCACGTTACATCTGGAAAAAACCTACCAAAAATCCAGACTGTTAGATCGACAGCTGCTCTTCGGGACCTTCACTCTTCGGCAGTCTACCATTTTCAGTGGCATAACTACTGTGCGATGGTAAGGCTATAAATGTATCTTAAAGTAGAAAGATAATTCAACTCATCTTCGTTTAGAAATATATTTAATTTTATATTTCAATTCCATTCATTATCACTGAAAAATAACGTTCAATAAATACTTGTCACACATTTTTGCTTTCATGCCTTTTAAGATGCAATTTATTCCAGGAAAAACTTATGTATATGTAAAAAAAAAAGTTACTATTACATTTGTTTGTTCATCTTAAAATACACTGGAATAAAATAAACTAGAAGTTTCTGTAGAAAATTTTACTTAATTGAAGTTTTAGACGTATTTCGTATTTTGTATGTATTAAGAAAATAAATGTATTTTGTATTTTTTCAATTTAGAAAGCATTTTGTATTTTGTAATTTTTCGTGTTTGAATAAATGTAATTTGTATTTTGCATCGAAAATACATTTTTTTATGTATTTTGCCCAACTCTGCTTCTGTAGTTGCTTTCAAAGACCATTGCAGAGCAAGCAGTAATTATTTTTATTTCCAACGGAGGGGAGAGTATGAGGGAGCGTCCTCTAAGTGAAACTGTACTCCCCCTCTCTAAACAACGGGGGATGAGGGGGAGAAAAGCAATAAACTTTAGGTTTACCTTTGCCGATCTCTGGGAAGATAGGGCGCAGGGTGCCAAAAAGAGCGATTTCGTGTGCGTGTGGAATACTTCAGAGACATTGTTACAATGTAATGCATTGCAATCCTTTGGCGAAATAGGTTGGCGTAAATTATCGACTTTAAAATGAGTACCGATTATTTGCATCCGTTGACCATAAAAAAAAAAAAAGTCCAAACGATGCGATTACTCGCCAAGATAGTTTCCAAAGGCATAAAGCGCAGATTCTTAGGGTTATGTAAATGAGAAGCTGTACAGCATTGATTAGATATTCAACCGACTTTTTTGTTTCGCTTTATAAACTTCGAAACCCGCGTTGATGATTTTAGATTAGCTTAGAAATAATATACGTAAATACAGTGATTTCTTTTTTCTTTTTAAATCTGACCACTGTTTTTTTTTTTTTTTTTTTTTTTTTTAAATCAGAACACTGGTTAATGATGATTCCAGAATCTGTGGATACTATAAACCAGACTGATACAGGGTGTCCCAAAAAGGTGGTAACGGACTTTAATTCTTTAGAGATAAGTGGGCAGTGTAAATTGAAAAAATGTCCCAAATGAGGTCGGAAGTAAGTTAAAAAAATTCTTCTCGTTAATTTTCAAAAAGTTACACTTTCTACATTTTTATATGACCCCCGTACAAAAACATTCCCATACACTAATGAGGTGATGTAGAAAATTTGAGAATTATATTTTTAAAAATTACATTTTAAGATAACCCCTCATCCTAGGCTGATCGCCCATCCTTAGCGTTGCCATCACAACACAAACAAACAAACTGACATTGAAATAAGACTTCAGAGCAAAAGTTGAAAAAAGAAGGGCTATGTAAAAATCCGTCTTTTGGGTCATTCTCTGCACCCTGCAGTCTGAATCTTGGTAAATTCTTCAAACGCAGAACATGAAAATTGTTATTGTTGCTTCGAAACCCTCTGGCCAACTGCAGAGCGGGATCAGATCCTTTATATAAAACGAAAATGGCCTTAATTGGGCAGCTTCCTTTTTATTGATCCCCAGTGAGGAGAATACCGACTTATCCCGGGTTTCCCTCCTAAATTTTGAACCAATTTCAGATGAGAGCTGGATGACCTAAGAGCTGGATTGGTACCCCAAAGAGATATGAATTGAACATGGAAAACATTGAAGTCATAACACATTTTTTTGGTGCGTTAATTCCCTACAGCGTACACAGTTTACATCAGCCTCACTCGAGAAAGGAGTTTATCCTTCTAGGCACTGGCCAAGCAGGTGCTGCTTCCCTTTCGGTGTTTCAATGGGAACCGAGTTTAACCAACTGTTTTAACAGCCGGACACATGAAAAAGTTCTTTCACCTAATTTTTTGCTGTCTTTGCGAGTGCATTTGGAAAATCTTTCGAGATACCGATGTGTTGGGGGAAAAAGTAGGGGTCTATTCAGAAAAAAACGTTTTCTAGGGAGTTGAAGTAATATAAACGTTGGAAATCCCTGATGTAGAAATTATGTAAAAGAACATGTCAAGCAGACTTACTCTGCATTTCCTATTCTTTGTGTAAATTAAATTCTAAAAATTTTCTTTTTTTCTCCTAGAAGCTGCTCATAAAATGAGATATTTGAAGATGCTGCTGCAAAACTCAAAGAAAATACTTCTTTTGTAAATTATGTGTATGATATATTTTGTGTAGAATAATTTCAATAAAAATTTTTGGAATTTACATTATTTAAAAAATTATTATATCCATCTTATGTCTTATGGTCTATATGCTTTTTAAAAAAACCTATTTTTCAAAACTGTAAGCTAGTTCCATAGGTTCCAGAGGTCAAAAATATTTTTTAAATTGTAAGCTAATTCAAGAAAGTCGGAAAGTCGATTTCCTATCACAAAAAAAAAAGTCCTGATGTGAAAAACACAATTTTCTCGTATGGCTGTTAAACTTTAGGCATTCTTGATGCACTCTATTTAAATATATTGGAAACTGAAATGGGATACTTCAATATCTCGTTAAGCGTAAGAGATATCACCAAGATGAGATTTCAGTATTGAAAACTTATTCCTGGCTGAAGAATTGGCATTTTCTTTTGTTCGTCAGCTTGGCGACAAACGGCGAGATTTTAAGCATGACCCTACACGCTTAAACCGAACGAGCAAAATTCGATCAGTCGGAGCGATTTTTGGGCCAGTTTTCAAAAGGAGGGGGGTTTTCAAAAGGAGGGCTTCTCCTTTAGGAGCGTTTTTCGATCACAAGAGCGGAGCGAAATATAACAATAAGCGAGGAGGGGAGTTCTCAGAAAAAAAGAGGAAGAGAGGACGGGAATTCTCTGAAAAAAGAACACTCAAAGAGCACTCTTGCGGAAATATCGGTAGGTTTCCATGGAAACGGATCACTCCGCAATGTATCGTTTTTTTCGCTCTTTTGGTTTAAGCGTGTAGCCTGTGGATTGTAATCAAAAATAAAAGTGTAGAACCAAATGTTACGACAGTCTTAAATACAAAATTTCAATATTCTATGTCTAATAGTTTTTATTTTTATTCGAGATACCTACTTATTTTTAGTGCCAAAATTTGTAATATTGCCCCTAAATTTACCAAGCTTGGGGACAGTTGGCAATATTTTGGGCATGAGCTAAACAGAGATAAGGCATTTTTAATGTGAAAGGCATGTCCATAGACTTTAATGCATCGAAAGTCTTTCATATAACTCAGCAAACTACTCAGCCAGTTGGAATCAAAAAGGGAAATGCACAGCTATGTTTTAAGGCAGTCCTAAATTTGAAATTTCTTCGGCTATTCCTCTTTGAGTTAATCAAATTACACAAGAACATACGTACATAAATACATGCATACGAGCGGACGTCCCTCAAATTTAATCAAACTAGATCGAAAATGCAACATGCGTACGTACAGACATTACCAAAATACTAGTTAAATCGAGTTCTGGGATTAAGGCCAATTATCTACACGAAGGATCTAGGCCTGTGGATGGGGTGCCCTCTGTGGGGGGTCTTTCTAAGTTGTCCTAACCCGTATTTACGCTAAATTTCGGTGGAAACCACGGAAAACTCCGAACGGTTAGGTCGGCGGACGTGACCTGGTTTTGAATCAGATACCTTCCGTCTTCCAGTTCAGAGCGCTATGCGCTCGGACTAGTTAAAACAAATCGAACATGTAACATGTTCGAACATGTAACATTTGGGTATATAATTTCATACGTAGATGGAGTATACGACTATAGTACGTTAACGTATAGTATAGTTACGTATATAATACGACTATATACGTAAATAGATGGAGTATACGACGTAACTACATGCATGCATATGCATCGTGTAGTAAAAGTGTATTTCTTCTATACTGTATTGCTTCTACACTGTATCATCATATAAGAAAAATGCGATTACAAATGCATTTCAAATATAAAAGAAATCTGCAAAACACTTGAATGTTATCATTCGAATTGCATCGTAGGGATGGAAAGGGTTAAATGCATGTCAACATCACATAAGAACTTATCGAAAAGTGATACTCACCCTGGTGTTTGGCCAACCTCACGCATTAAGTGAACGGGCCGATTCCCTATATCCGTGTCCAAACCGATGAAAACTCATCGGTTAGTCTACTTCGGACGTCTCCACGTCCGAGGGGACATGAACTGCGTGTATCCGAGCACTCTCAAAGTGAACGGCCCGATTCCTTCTCATCGGCTCAAGGCTACGTGGCCGGTGAAGGCCCGAACAAAATTGCTAGTAGGGTTAATATATTACGGTCAAATTTCGACCACTGGGCGACCACTAGTATAATAAAATATGAATCAAGCTAGATATAGCCGCAATTTTTCAATAGGAAATTTCGCTTGTACTCGAATACTTTTTAAGAGAGTGTACATACTCAATTTGCGCTCAATCGGATGCACTGTTTAGAAACTAGCTCACTTTCAAGAATTTGCGTCCATAGGCCGCAATGTATAAGAATTCTTTTATGCCACCCTGTAACTATGCATCACATATACAACATGAAGGGAAGCGTGCGTCGGGGACCGGTTTTGAATCCGTGAAATCCGCTTGGTAGATTACAGCGCAATCCAGCCGAGCAAAAGGTACCCTTTTGACCAGCCTTCAATTGCTGAGATATTGTGTGCGCAGAGGCAATCTCGTACTGCCACACTAACCTTAACTTGAAGGTTCTCTTGCCGAGGAGTATATATGTATACATATGTGCGATAATGTACATATGTATGACCCCCATAACCCCCCCCCCCTTGGCTACGCCCCTGCAGCAGAGTATTACTATATAAGGAATGAAAGCCAATCTTAAATACCAAGTAGAAGCATATGAGAAAAAAAAAAAAAAAAAAAAAAAAACATCTCACGTGGACATTCAGTTCTCCTCAAATGTCCTCGAATTACGAGGGAGCATCCACACAGTGGCGGCTCGTGGGTTATTTAAATGGAGATTCACAAAATAAATGTCGAAAATTAAATATGCAGATACGACGCACCTTACAAATTAAAATATATTTGCGTTTCCAGCACTTAAAGGAAAACAATGCACGCAACTGAAAGAAAATAAGTCATATTTTGTCTTACATTTCGTCACAAAGATAAGTGTTAGCAAAGGTACAGTCTTGATTCATTTTATTTCAATTTTTTGGCAAAGGATAGTATTGAAAATTGTCCTTGCTTTAGCTCCGAAACACTTCTTTTGATCCCATCTTAATCATTTACACTAGTTTGTAAAAAAATATTATAGTGAAAAAGGATATAAATGAAGAAAATAATAAGAAAATGAAATAAAAATGGATTAAATAACCGAATGTAACAAACCAAGGGAAAATCCGGAAAAGATAACCGCAAAAGAATGTCCCTTGTGCACACCGAAAATGTGCGAACGGAATGATATCTGTAGAGCCGTACTTCTTCTCAATTCTCTCCGCTTCTGTTCTCAGAAAGCGGACCAGAAGGGAGTTTTTCCGTTCGCACGAGCGATCGATTAAAGGCTGCGCTGTAGTAACCTACACACAGTGCGTTAGCCATAGTAAGCGTATTTTAATAATGGTGGAGGGAGGGGGGGGGGAGAGTAAAACTCACGTTTCAAATTCACAAAAATCTAGAAGTGTACTTAATATTTAAAAAAAATAATTTTTCAATGTGTTTATTTTATATATTTTACCTTGGGAGTTCGCGTGCTCATGTGCTCAATGGATGAACCGCCACGCATAGAGAACTTAATTTATGACTAAAATACCGGATGATAGTACCTATAGTCTGTTCGCCGAGTCGAGAGAACGAAACTAAATAATGGCACATGCAAACTGGCGTTTGCCAAAGCACCTGGCATTTTGCCAAAGCGCCAAACACAGTATGAATTTCTGCTTTCTTCCATTTACGCTGTTAGGCGCATTTAACCTTTCTTAACTCCAAACTAGAGATTGGTGAAAAAATATGTAATTCTTTGGTAACCCGCTTGTTTACTTTCGTTCTCTCGTTTCCGCGAACAGACTATAGTAGGTGGTCTACGCGTAGACATAACGAATGCACAGAAGCCTGTGGTCGATAGTCTTCCAGCAACAAGGTAGCTGAGGAGTCAAAAAATTTACTACTGATTTGTTGCACTTTCTAGATAAACATACACGGGATTTTGAAAAATATTTTACCTTATGTTCAAGTTGAAGACTGAATTGAGGGCCACAGGTTTAATGATTCCAGCTTTGATTTTTTGATAATGATTGTATAAATAATAAATTTTTATTAATGAATGTTAAAATCAAGTTTAAATTTATCTAAAATACAAGATTGTTTAAATAATTTAAAAAGAATTATTTTACACAAGTAAAGTGATCGGTGGAATTTTTATACGTTCTTATTAGAAATAATTCTGCATTTTATTATACTAATAAGAGCTATATTAAAAGTTAGGCATGGACGCGAGACGAAAAATAAGCGTCTCGCAAAATAGCCTAAAAGCTTGTCTCGTCTCGCAAAAATCCCTATATCGTAATGTTAAAAATGTGTGTCTCGTCTCGCATAAAACCTGTAAATCTCTGTCTCGTCTCGCAAAAAAGTCGTCTCGCGTCCATCCCTATTAAAAGTTGCGTTATTAATTACCAAACGGGCGGATCCTACACAGGGGCGGCCCGACACAGTAAGCAAGATAAGCAAGGGGCATCATTTTGAACTCAAAAGCTGAGAAAAACTTGATCTGAATTTAAGAGACTTTTTTGGTTTTGAGAATGTCATTATCTATTACCGATGAATCAGATATAGGCTTTTTTTTTTTTTTTTTTTTTTTTTTTTTTTTTTTCTTAAAACCATGGCTAATGCATAAAAGCTTGATTTGTAACACCATAAATATCCATAACTAAATCCTCCAAGACCATTCTAAAAGTTAACTGGGAAAACTTGAGTAATGTTTTGACCTTGATAAAATACTGTAAACAAGAATTCTGGAACATCCTAGGAATTTAGTCAGAGACAAAAATGGCCAAATATAAAAAACGCAGTTACACGACAGAAATTTTGAATCCCACAAACACACAGAAGCCCGCAAGAGAGAAGAAAAAAGGAATGGGGAAGCTCGACTCGATTTCCAAAGAAAATCTTCTGAAATAGCCAGGCGTCCGGATAAAGCCGGACATAATTAGGCTTTTTGATTGCGTGTCCGGCCAAACTTAACGGTGTCCGCTTTTGTTAGGCTTTTTACTGGTGACTTTGGTTGATTAGTAATAAAGTACTTGAACTGATTTGGCATTCGATGTTATTTATATTTCATTAGAGTTTAACAAGATTCATGGTAATAATCAAAAATTTACATACAATTTTTTTGTCGTACCTATTAATACTGAGACAAAATCCTCAATATTGTAGGCTGTCCGGCCTTTTTACCCAAATGTCCGTCCAAACTGGCTGGTCTGTCCGGCTATTTGGTTTGGCGACCTGGCAACCCTAGCTACAAACATTTCCTGTACAAGTCACTGTGAAAAGTTTGATTACAACTTTGTTAAAAAATTCATTTGTGATTGTTCTTTTTTTTTTCTTTTCTGTCAACAAATAAAAATACGACTACAATTCATTTTTTTCCTTCTAAAATTTCGTAACATCGATTTGGCGCCCCTTTGGTGCTGTGCCCACGGACAGATGTTCCCCCTTGCCCCCCGCTCCTAGCTACGCCACTGCCCGTGTCCGGCTTCAGAGGGGCCCCCAAATCAAAGCGTCTTCATATTTTTTAGTATATCTCATAAAGTGTAAAATGTCAAACTTTTTAAAAAAATATATTGACTGCTCTGCTTCTTTAAGAACTAAAATATGATTTATAAACGTGTCTTTTCTACAGGTTGACAGAATATCCCAAATTTGTTCAAATGCCACTTCTCTCAGCTTTCAATTAGGGAAGAGAAAAAAAAAAAAAAAAAAAAAAAAAAAAACACAGGTTCCACACACGTGTTAAACATATCCCTCTTTAACACACGCGCCTTGCTCCTTTTGTTTGTTGTCAACAGGTTTTCTCGAAATTATCGGATCTGGACCACTGAACACAAAATTATCACAAGCGAGATCTTTGGAAAAACTAGGAAGAGTGGAAAAGAACCTGGGGAGAATATGTTCTCTTGCTAAAACAGAGGTCTGATTAATACCGTCGGGGGAGGGGCTATACAGGCATGAATTTTTAGCATTTGTGATTTTTGTATATGTTTGCAACCGGGCCGCTTCAAACAGAAGGCCGGCCCTGTAATTAGTTATTTTATTATCAGATCAGGATCCCTATGATGTAGTGTTTTCTTTCTCTTCATCTCTCATTTCTTTCTTATCTCTTCCCCCTCCTTCTCTTCTTGACTTTCACACAGTTCTTATGCCATGCAAAATTATTAAATGTTGTACTGTAAATGTTTGTGTGGTCTTCAAGCTGGACTTTGTACTGTCCGGGAAGTGTAGTCCTTAGGAAGGGGGCAATATTATGAATTTTCGGCGATATGCTTTTCTGAGATTTAATCAGTCTAAAATTTGCATTCTACGTGTCAAATAATAAAATTTTGAATTTTGTTGCATGCACATTGGTCAATTAGAATGCGAGTTAGGGATGCATGCCCATTGGTCAATTAGAATGTGAGTTAGGGATCTCTTAAGTTTCTCAGAAGATAACATTGGATTTGGCGGTTTCTTGCATCGCTTGGCTAAGTTCAATTTTGGAGGATTATTTTTGGCACCAAATTTGAGGTTATTCGCTAAAATGTCGCGAAAATTGGTGACTTTTTATTAATATTAATAGAGGCTGCAATTTTCATTTTTCCGCAGAGCACTAGTTTAATCGAATTATACAATAAATACGAATGTTCTTGAAATGAAATCGCCTCTAAATTACTAGAAAAAGGTATAATCGCCAAAAGTATAAATATGACAGACAGGCAGGGACCGATTTGCAGAGTTCGGGGCCCTGGGCAAAAGCTTCATTTGGGGGCCCCTTCTTCAAAAACTTTTTCAAAATGTACAAATTTTTAAACTTAAAAGAAAAATTTTGGGGGCTCCCTTTCGGTAGGGGGCCCAGGCGCTTGCCCCTAATGCCCTCCCGAAAAGCAGGCCCTGCAGACAGGCTACCCATTCTGTCAGTTGTGACTTCTCGCTAGAGAACATATTACTGTAGAGTTTTAGGGCTCTGACTTCAGCTATAATAAAATATGTTTTTTTTCTTGTTTTGCAAAGCATTTTTGAATTCTTTGAATTATTGCAAGCTGAGGAGTCCTGCTCGAGAATCCCACTGAGTTTTTTCCCTGTGGAAAAATTTTATTGTATGTTAGTTCCAGTATTTGAGGAAATCTCTCAGGTGATTTCTTGTGTATTGAAGAATGTACACTGTACAGTATGGGAAAAAAAAAAAAAAAAAACGCCCACTTGCTCTTTATTTGGCTGTTGTTTGTCGTACAGCAAAGTTATATATACCATTCGTTTGCAAATAACGTATACTTTAATCTCCTATTAATTTAATTTGCATAAGGGGCCGTCTTCATGTTGTAAAATGTTTTCTCTTGAAGTTAAATCTTTATTTACTAATGTTCCTATCCAAGGCGCGATTGACTGTTTGGAAAAGCGTTTACGCAAGTTTCATTATTCTTCTATTAAGATTAAGGACTTTATATCTTTACTGCTTTTATTTTTAAAGATTCATTCTATAAACAAATCAAGGGTCTTGCTGTGGGTAATCTTCTCTCATCACTTTTACATTGAAGAGAAGTTCTTCAAGGTCTTTAATTTTTCGTGCTGGGTCGGATATGTTGCTGATACTTTCGTTCTAGTGGATTCCAATTGTGATATTTCTAATTTACTTTTCATTGTTAATTCTGTTAATCTGTGTATCCAGTTTACTCTAGAACAGGAGTGCAACAGTTCTTTACCTCTTCTGAATGTTCTTGTTTCTAGGATTCCTGATGGTTTCTCCACTTCTGTTTTCCGCAATCCCTTTTCTACTTCTTTATCTCCTCATGCCCTAAATAATCATCCTTACCAGCAAAACATTTCTGCTTTTTACACTTATGTGTTTCATGCTATCAAAATTTGCTCTGACTCTTCAGCTCTGAATAACGAGATTAATTACTTAAAATCCTTAGCTGCCTCTCGGATTTAATCCCCTCTATTATTGATAAAACTCTTTCTAAATTTAATAAGATTAATACTTCTTCTACTACTATTAATTTTCATAATCAATTAATTCTACTATCTTTCTTTTCACCTTTATGCTACAAAATTTCTAAACTTCTCGAAAAATTTTGTTTCAAAATCATTTTTAAACCTGTGAATAAGCTTAAATTTTCTTCCCTTTAAGATCCTATTCCAATTGAGAACTGTTGGGGTGTTTATTATATTCCTTCGGGATTTTATGATTTAGGCTATGTTGATCAGACCAGAAGTGCTCTCAAATTTAGGCTCAAAGAGCATGAGAGATATGCTTCTAAGCACAAGCTTTCCAAATCTTCTATTGCCTCACATTATTGAAATTCTAATCATTGTTTTCCATTTTCTAAAGCTAAGATCTTGTGCACTCCTTAGGCCTTAGTCCCATCTTGATTTTTTGGAAGATTTTTCCACTACCCAGCACTTGGAACATCTTGTGAACGATGGTTCTTCCGTTCCTTTTGTTCATTCTGGCTGAAAGCTGTTGTTGTAAGGCTCTATTTAATTTCTTCCTCTACCTCCTTCTTCCCTCTTTTCTTCTGCTACTAGTTTTCATTTTCTTCTTCCTTTCTTCTATTAATTACATTTTTTCTTCTTCTTTCATTTAGTTACACTTTCTTAACCCCTTAACCTTCGCTCCCGTCAAAATCACGGGCTAAGCTTTCTCCCTCTATTTCTCGTGCCCGTCAAATTTCCGGGCAATACTGTTAAAAAAAATGCGCCTGAAAGATAAGAGCGTTCCAATTCTGATGCACGGATTTTTTTGTAATATATAATTTTACACAACAGATGACAATACCAGAGTATTTTTAACTTAATTCGGAGATAGTTTATTTTTAAATACATGGTAGCGGTACTCAAACACACGTGTATTTGTGATATGCATTATGCAATCTTAGCTTACTTTTTTTTTTTTTAATTTATGTTCAAAGAAAATTTTAGAAATGTTTACTTATTTTACGTAGTAAGTTTAATAAAACTTTCTAGTGTTTAAAACATATATTTTTAATGATTCCCTGCTTACTACAAAACACACATTCAGTCACAATGACCCTGAATGTTGGCTTTTCCTAAAAATTATTTTTTTTTCTCTAGTGCTTAAAATGTCCAAAACCTTAAAATGAATAAATATACTATATATGCACTTGTTTTATACAATTTTCTGGAATAAAAGAAATAAGCACTTTTATGACCGTTTTCTTGAAAATAATACGACGGTTAAGGGGTTAATGTGTGTGTTTTCTGTCTTTCCTTTATGTTCATTATTATCCTATTATATTTAAAAACAAAAAGCATTGTGCTGTATGTGCAAAAAAAAAAAATAATTATACTATTATTTGTGTTTTTATGTTATTTTTGATTTTGTTATTTTTTGCTTTTTATTTATTTATTTACATATTTTTGTTAGTCCATATTTTTTCTTCTTTCTTTCTTTTTTAAACCATCCCCTTTCCCCCCATTCCTTTAATCTCTGTGGTTTCTCGCTTTTTCTTTTTTCCAAGTGGCAACTAGCTTATTTGGGTTTATCTTTTTCTGTTCTCACTGTTTAGTGTGATGAAGGGTTACGACTGATGAAGAGTGAATAAATTTTCAGTTGAAACAATCGTATCTTGTTGTAAGTATTCTTTTATGTGTGTTTTTACACAAAGTTTTTATTTATTTTATCTTTTAACACTATTTTGTTTTTTCTGAAGCACACATGATGTTCTGATTCTTTATTTTAGTTCCATAATAGTTTTCAATGATAATGTTAGTATCTGGAACATAAATATCAATATATGAATATACTTTCTGTTAAAATTGGAAAAAACAACAAATAAAAATTTCTATACAGCACATTTATTGACATGGCAATACAGGGATGTCATCATATGCTATGTTTTTTGTTTTCGTACAGTACTTTCCGTACAATGCATAAAATATGTTAAAATATAAACAAAATAATATACAATAAAATTTATTCAAAAATTGATAACATTAAAATTTAACACATTTGAAGTTAACAACACATGCAATAAATGTTGGTCATATGAAATACATAACACACATGCATAATGATTTTATACATTGTTGACTTTTGCAGACAATGTCTTTAATAACTCATTCAAATTATTCTGAAGTTTATTGATAAAAATAGATTATATATGGTTTATAGATACTAAACCAAACTTATAAGGATTGTCTTGCTCAGAAACTTAACAAAAGGAAGTACACAAATATTTTTCAATTATCAAAGCAGAAACAATAATCATTATGTTTTTGCAAAGACCATGCAAAAAGGTAAGTATACATAATATTTAACTTTTTTTTGCAGCTGACATGTAAAATTCTGTTTATTGATCTCCAGTTTTCACTGTGATAACCTACACAATTTTATAGATGTAATCTGTACATAATAAATTACTTTTTTAAATATAAAGTTTTAGTATTATTTAAAGCTTATTTTAATTAATTAGTTATTTTTTTAAATTAAAATTCATGATTTTTTAAGCTGTTAAAACAGTCTGGTTTTAATTTTCTTTGTTTTGTGAAATTTAGTTTCTTTCAACACTATATTTAACAAAGAGATTGCTTGCAAAAGCCTATGAATGTTTATATCAAATGCTTCAAACAAATTTATATAAAACAACATCAGTTAAAAAAGAAAAGCACCAAACATCAATTTGCATAAAAGAATATTAACATAAATACAATTGCAATAAAAAGAAAGAAAAAAAGCACAAAAATTTGCATATGAGGCACAATTAACTTACAGTTCACAAGATGATATATATCACACATGCAAGTTAATTAAAAAATCAGATTAGAAAAAAAAATATTAAAAATTGAATTAAGTTATTAAAATTGATATAGCATTCAATCACAAATGTAATTAGAACCTTGGATGGACGGATATAGATTTTACAATTTATCCTTAAATATTTGGCGTAACAGATTTTCAACAGGATACACAAATCAACAATCAGTTATTTTCCTACATAGTATATCATCTGCAGGATTACTATAAGATTTATGCAAGAGACAGGTGAATATTATTGAATGTACTCAAATACTTCCAAAGCTATTTAAACAGGGTACTTCAAAATGAATTGTAAAAAGTACAGAAGCAGCTTTTTTAATTTAATTCAAAAAGACATATAAGATTTGAAACTAACTTTTAATTTTCTGTTGTTGACACTACAAAGTGTACCACTGAAAATGCTTATTAGACCCTGTTTTTATAAGCACACAGCAATGCTATCAAAATAATCTTAGTTGTCAAATGAAAGAACTTTGCATGAAATACATTAAGTAAAATAAATCTATACATATTTTGGAACACACAAAGGTTCTACTTCATTGAGAGCAACAGAAAAGTAAATAATTTACATATTACTTTATATTAATTTCTTACCTGTGAATTTGTGCAGATTTTCTTCTTAACCCTTTAAAACATATATGTATTTCATAGAATTCCACTGCAATTATTATTTTTTTTTATATATATTCTAGTATTTTACTTAATATAATATCTATAAAAAATCAACAGTTTTCATTCTTCAACTATTTATTTCATCTGCTTGATTAGAGCTTGACTAGATACATTCTGTAGACATTTACAGAATTCAAAAATAGAGTTTTAAAAGATGTCTACATCAAAATCATTGAATCTTCATAGAACCATCTTAGATTAACCTGCAAATTCATTTTCTTATTCAAAGGATATCAATAAAAATATTAATTACAGAATTGCATTTACAGCACATTTTAAAGTACCCAATGTGACGAAATTCAGTCTTTATTGTATGGAACTCCAAAAAAAAAAAAAAAAAAAAAAAAAATAAATAAATAAATAAATAATAATAATAAAAAAACAAAAACAAAATAAATTAATAAAAAAATTTCCGAACACTTCGAATATAACACAAATAAGAATTTATTAAAACTATCAATTAATACTTTTGCATTTTTAATTATAAGTTGAAATTAATAATTTTTAAGATAGTCAAAAATACAACTAGTATTTTCTAAAGAAATATAAACAAAAAATTAGAGGAAAAGGAAAAGGATTATGCTAGTGTGCTTTAATGTATACTTCATTCATGCATGTATTCCCCCCCCCCCAAACAATATATTTTTAAAGACAGAGTTCCTAGAAAGAGCTTATTTAAACCCTTACACATACTTGAGAATTCCCTTTTATGCCTGTTTTAAACTTGTTTGTTCAAGTTAAGTTTGTCTGTTAAGTGTTTTCATTATTTTCTAATGCTATTGTAAAAGGACCCTGAATAACAAGCTTTCAATCAAGGTATAATTCAAGACAGGATACAAATGAAGCATGTAGATTTAAGAGAGCAAATTTAATTCTGGATAATAGGTATTAGATATTTTTCAGACACTAAATCAATAAATCAGCGAATTACTTGGAACCACCGAATTTTGTGATTATTTAGTAAGCTAATGAGCTACTGGCTCTTTTGGTGGAACTGTTTAGAATGAATAGTCACTGTATTATATATATATTAGCTGAGACTTCCACAAATGTGTGAGAAATGGAAGTTGTGTAGTGTTATTTTATAATATATATCTGGGATCAGGTCAGGCACAGACTCCAATAAACTCACTGGTTTTATTTAACATGAGATATTTTATCATCATAAAATGCACAAAATTATTAACTACGTGAAAATATATGAATAGTTAGTTGTTCTATAGATTTTGAGTGTATGAATAGCACAAGTGCTGTATTAGACAAAAGGGCTTATCTAATGAAAGAAAAGTATATATAAATATATATATAAATTATTTTGTTTATTTATTTGACTCAAAATAACGATGAGCTTCCTGCATATATGTGTAGCAAAAAGCCACTTTGTAAGTAGATATCCTTTTATAGTGCTAGTAAATAAAAAAATTGTTATAGTAATTCAACGTGTATTTTCTTAATTTCCACAAATATCTCAGTAATAACAAACAGCACATTAGTTGCATTAAACAGCATCACTTAGCAAGATCACCAACAAGAAAAAGTGAAAACAAAACTTCAACACATGGGATGAAGGGTGAATCAACTGATCCAAAATGCTGTGCTGCAAGGGGGGGGGGGGGGGGAACTGAAGTTTCAATAGAACCAGAAAAGTATCTCCAAATAGTTAATCTCATAAAATCCAACAACTGACATATGTAAAAAGCAACAATCTTTTTAAAAAATACCAATCAATAAAATAAAAAATTAAACTTTTCACAAAGGTATTTATGTTGATAATATAACCATAAAATGCATTTCCATTCAATAATAAAAATGCCCACAAAGAAACCAAAATCACTAAAATTGCATGTTAGTCACTGCTAGAGCATTTAATTGAAAAACAAGGGGAAATGCAAAAATACACCAAATTTGGAATTTAAATAAAAAATTGAATCTCACAGGACTACATTAAGATGTTCTTGAATAATTCATCACTAATTAACAATGTTAACAAAAGAAAATCAAGACATTGAAGTATTTGAGTGTTATACACTAGATTGAAATTCAAGCAAAACTATATTCAACCCATCTCTAATTTATAAAATACAACTACATCATTCATATATTAAAAATTGCCTTGTAAAAATGAGTTAAAATAATAACTAACATTAAAATATTATCAAAATTATAAATGAGTTTCTTTAAAAAATATTTTATTTATGATTTCAGTTGATGACTAGATGCTTTTTCTAAAAAAAATTCCAGAGAAGAAAAAAGGATTTATAAGTATAGGATCCAGCACCTGTGGGAAATTGATAATCTAATTATCTACTGAGCATATGTTAACACAGTCAAGCATTTGAAATGCACAAAAATGTCAAAACAAAGCAAAAAACAACAAAAATAAAGACTAGAAATGAACAAGTAATACCTTAAATCAATAAATCAGGATTTTTGAACACTAAAATACCTCATAAGTAGTGGGAAAAAAAAAAAAAAATGTCCACAAAGTACAAGACAATATGAACATTTTGTATAGTTCATAGATAAGATTTTTTTTTCTAACAGCATCAAGTATTCTACAATAACTTATTTATCATTTTCAAAATCTTTTTAATTCAAGTTACATTTCACCAGTATGTACATGCAAAGATATCTAATGTTTATTAACAACATGACACATAATTATTCAGATGTGAAAATAATATAAAAAAATCAATATTACCTAGCAAATAATCACCTTAAATTAAATTAATGAGTGACTAACAAAACATGTAATTTATGCAACAAACACTAAAAGTAATAAGCCTGGATAAAAAAAAAATCTGATCCTATTTTATATAAAAACAGAATCTATTTCTAACGTCAAAAAGAATAAATATTATAAAACATAATTGATGGAATATAAACTCAAAATATTTACTTTCTACAATTACAAAAAATGTTACAAAACAAATTTTTTTAAAAAAATTCATAATCACACCAAAAGTATGCAAAAACATGGGTAACCTGGGAAAATTTTCACCCCTGATAACATTAAGGATTGGGAATTCCTTGCCAAATATAGGAGATATTGCCAAGATGGATTCAATGCTGGGTGCCAAATTCAGTAACAATCAATGAAATTTTGGTTATCACCGAAACAATAACTGTCTGCAGACTAACATATTGAAAGCCTTGGGTGACACTGTAAATAAACTATACCACCGATTGCAATCAAAAAGAGAGATGTACAACTAGATGTTACAACAGGGTTAAGTATAAAACTTCAACATTCTACAGCTATTTGTTTTTCAGTTATGCAAAATACATTCATATATATGAACAGATTTCACAGCGAAACTTGTGAAAATGGATTGCACACATATATCATGCACAAACTTGTCAATGTAAATTCAGTAATGGTCAAAATCTGAATACCAAAATTTTTCTAAATCGCAATATTTTATTTACTTCATAGAAATAAGCAAAAATGACCATTAGTGAATTATAAAAATCTTTTGGAAAACTGATAAACTTTAAACATAAGAAAGCATATAAATTGGATTGCCCTGCTTGATACAATGGAAATGGAATTGCGTACATTATACTAAATTCTAAAAAGGCACAATCAAAGTTTTTTTCTTCTTTCTAATATTTTTTGAAGACTGTAAGTAGTTTTGCATTCTGGAGTATTAAATAAACTTTTATGTTAAGCAATTGAGTTTTCTTGAAATTGATTTTTTATACAGTGAAAAACATTTAACACGAAACTCAAGGGACCGAAATATTTTCTCATGTTAAAAGATTCGTAATAAATTGCACAGTTACTGTCTGGACCGCTATGTCATTTTATGTTAAGCGATTTTCTATGTTAAGTGTTTTCATTTTAAATGTATTTCACTGTATATATTTTCATTTAAAGAAATTACACACTCTCCTTTATATATTAAATTTCACATTATAGCAAGTAGTGTATAAAGAGGACCATTTGTTAAAAATATTGTGGTACTAGACACTATTTTTAAAAGAAAGTTATAGTACGTATGAAAAATAAGACACGAGTTTTACAGAAGGAGGACTTTGTAATTTTAATACTAGGGATAATGCTAACAAAATCTGTAACATTGGTATTTAAACAATTATGGAAATTTATTTCTTTTTTGTTCTTGATCATCAATCTTTAAATTGAACATGACTGCCACAATAAGTATTAATGAGCAAGTTTAAAAAAAAAAAAAAAAAAAAACATACTGACTTTGCAACAGTAACTAAACAATCAAAAAGAGTTTTTAAAAATGGTGAAATAGGTAGCTAATAATAAAATTATTTATGAATTAATGAATAATAAAATAGGAAAAGTAAAAAAAATACAATATTACACATAATGATCAAAAATATCAATCGATAACACAATAGAAGAACACATATATACACATATTAATGTATAACAATAACAAATTTTTGACTTAGAAAATTGTGCTACTTTGAAAGACAAATAATTTATAAATGTAAACATACATTAGTGGAATAACATTTATAAAATAATCATGCTGTACCATTTTTGATTACAATTTTGGTATCAATGTTTCACAATTAAAGTCTAAATCATACATTTTAATTTAAAACAAATGAAAAAAAATAATCTGACTAGATTAGGAAATTTCATACAAAAATAAAAGCAACAAACACAGCAAGATATCTCGTCCATTTTTAACAATATATGAAAAGTAATATGGTTACCTGTGTTACAATCATTTACACAGGATGTCCAAAAATACTGACTTAGGATTTAAACCTTTAAATATGATCATAGACATGTACAATAAATTAACCAGTTGTGTAAAAAAGGGTATAGAATTTTATGGTATCAAATTAAATTTTCAGGAAATTAATTTGATACCATAGTTATAAGGACCCTGTACATAAAAATCCCCAATTAGTAAAATGTGCTCCATACAATAATTAGGTGATGTACAAAGTTTCAGCTTTTCATCATAAGGCTCAGATATATGTTTGATCAATGTATGTGAGGGGCTAGATAATACTAATAATACAGAAGTATATATTTATGCATTTATTGTTTTCTTCCGTAATTTGTTTGACTCCTGAAATGCAATCATTAGACATGATTTTTTCCTTTCAGAGGCATGGGAAAATGGTTTAATTCAGCACATATTTTCAACACTTTTAAGATAAAATGTTCAAATTTTGTTAAAGGAATAAAGATAGGACAGTGTATTATGTAACAAAATAGATGTTACAGAGATTCTCTCAAACTGCGAGTGATCGAATCATACTTTCAGTTAAAAAATTTGTCAAATTTAGAGTAATTTTTATATATGGGGCTGTATCCATAGTAAAAATGAAATTTTATTTTTATGCGGTAACTTATTTCCTATTACAAATATTTTGGAAAATATTTCTCTAAGAAGGTAAATATGAAATCAACTCATTTACTTTTACTTTAACTGACAGGGACCTGCATTATGAAATTGCCAATAATTTAGTCCTTCAGGGATCATCATCTAATTATAACATGCTTCCAGAGAGAAGTGTAATCATGTAGAACGACAGTTCTACGAGTGACGCAGCCAGCCCCAACCAACCAACCATAAAACTTCACGGCACTTATATTTACAGGTAGCTTTTCAATTTTTAAAAGTGTCTCTTCTGGATCTCGGAATCCGCTCTAACGAATTTTTTACAATTAATATATGATTTTAATCGGTGCCAAATTCGATGAGTGACGTCGCCGGTTAAGCTAGGAAAACTCGTTTTTTAAAATTTAATCCAGTTCAAAGAGGGAACTATTTAACCCGCGTAAGGAAATACGGAAAATGATCTTGTTTCAAAGGCGGTAAACAAGGCAGGGAGTAGGAATACAGTGCTGTAGATCCGTGACAAGATTTGTACAAGTTACCTTATATCCTAAACCAGTTTGGTCGTAGACAGCTAGTATGATTCGCTTCCGCATTCTGACCAGATGACTTAGGTTCTATCCCCGACGTCGCACTTTTGCGAGATGAGCTTTGTGTTACTGCCGTTTTTGTTTTATTTCAATTTAAAAAATAATAACAGATTATTATATACTTTACTTATTTTTTCTGTAATTTATTTTTTATAATTAATAATTAAAAATAGTTGACTTAAAAGAAGAATTAAAAAATCATTAATTTTAGTATTTTTGGGTAAAACTCCTTCCTAACTTTTTCTTTAAGTATTTCGTTTCTCTAGTATTTTGATAGCTATTTCTAATTAAATTAAGTCTTCATTTTTCTAATATTATTAACTCTATTTGGAAAATTCAATATGTAATTAATATTTCAATGAATTTTTTTTCTCTTCAGAAAGCTCACATAATTAATAATAATTACTTAGCATTCAAAGGAAAATAAATAGTAGTTTTACATACTAACTAGTTTTAATAATAATTCTTTTACTCTTCATGTATATATAAAATTTATTGAAATTATTGAGTTATAATTTTATGACCAATATTTTTTCCAAATCTTAGGTTTTCTCACTTTTATTTTGTATTCCTTTAAATACCAGATTTAAAATTTTGTTCAATACTTTTCAGAAAGAAATTTGATTAATTAATCTAAATTTATACATGCACTATATTTTGTATTAGACATTTAAAGGTCGGAGATGGCATCTAAAACAAGATGTTGTGCCCACCCCAGCCGAGTTGATAAGATAGTGAAGATGGTAGATAACTGAAGTATAAATGTCCAGGGTCAAGGACGTGCCAACGTTTTAGAAAGTGTGTGTGTGTGTGGGCACGAAACTACCTTGCCCCCCCCCAGATCCCCTGGAGATTTAGTACATAGTATTATGACGTAAACAAACTTGCATTTCAAAGCGAAATCGGAACTCAAATTGTTACAAGTGTGAAATTTGCCTCCTCTAGAAATTTTTTTTTAACTTTGCCCCCCCCCCCCACTTTAAAAAATTTCGATGGGCGTCCATGCAGGGCTCCTCAAGGCTTGATTGTTGCAGAGAGAAAGAGCTATATAATATTTCGTTATGAAGGTTTCAAAGCCCCTGCCTCTCGCTTTCCTGTAAGTAAGCTGGGTCCCGCATTTTAATCTCGAAAGTCCCATAAATCCCTGTATAAAAGTTGGCAAGCCTAGCATGCTCCCACTGCCTCCCCCCTCCTACACACCTCACAGATAGACTCACTGAATTGTTTCGCTACTAGACTGACAATGAATGAAATCAGAATCCGAAGTTGTTTATCCGAACAGTTTTAATATTATCAAGAACGTGCTTAGGGCTTTAGCGGCACTGGACAAAAACCAATTGCAGGTCTTTCGAATTTGTCTACTTACTAAATAGTGGATCTTGACTGCCAACGCCATTTCCCAGAAAAGGTTGTACTGACTCAATTAAGTAAATTTGAATAACTGCATTAAAATACGTTTGCATAATGTAAAAGCTGCATCCTTGCTATTTGCCGGACTGTAAATTTGAAAAAGAAAGTTATACACGAATATCATAATATAGTTAAAAATTTAACTTAGAGATAGCTTTAAACTGAAAGCAAACATTGCATTAATAGATTACATTTTTACAGACATTGCATTAAAATAATAGAACGAGTAACTAGATTATCATTAATTAAGAATGAGATTATTAAATTAATAATTTTAATGAAACTTAACTTACAGTTTTCGTTAAACTGAATGCAAATTAATGAATCACAATGCATTAAAACAGTAGAACCAATAGTTATATATTGTTGTTGTTGTTCTAGAATTACGGCCGATTAGCTACACATAGGCTCTAATCCGAGAGGTGGGGTGCCCTCCGTGGGGGTCTTTCTAAGGGGTCCTAACCTGTATTTAGGCTAAGGTTTGGAGGAAACCACGGAAAACTCCGAACGATTAGGTCGGCGGACGGAACCTGGTTTCGAACCAGGCACCTTCCGTCTCCCAGTTCAGAGCGCTATGCGCTCGACCACTGATGGGGCTCAATAGTTATATAATTATAATAAAAAAGTTAACTTACGTTTAGCATTAAACTGAATGCAAATTTATGAAATAAAATCAAAGATGGCAGCAGGGATACTAATCTGTACTCGACCCAAATTATAAATAGAAAATTACTCAAAAAATTATTGATTATAATCAGTATTATGCCTCTTATTATAAAATTCTAACAAAAACATGTCAATTTTCTGTTACACGTTGCTAAAGTACGTGCTGTGACTTTTTTAATCAAATACTCTGATACTGCATGAAAACAGGTTTGTATATTTATTTACATAACTTAGTGTCAAGCAAACTTCTGAAATTCGCCCGTGAAACTAATTTATTATCTTCTGACCATACCCTTAAAAAGTAATGATATCCCCATGCAAAAACCCTTAACTGGTTAAAAATTTGTGACGCAGCATTTTACTTTATAGCTCTATGAATTTTAAATATGGGCCTTAAAAATAATGATATCAAATATTCAGTGATGCCCTGCTGGGATTTTTAAAGATTTGTTTTTAAATTCCATTACAGTTACGTTCGTTATACTTTCTAAAGAAGATTTACGCATTTAAGCAATGCTTTTAATTATGAAATACACTGTCAAATATATCACACTTTCACTGAGTCTATATAATGTATTCAAATGAATTTATTTCAATAATTTAATTTATCTTTTGCATCACGCTATCCAAAAGGACAAGCAAAATTTTCATATACATTTCACTTAGTTTGGTTACTATGACACTAACTAAATATTTACGTAAATTTTACTTGCCCTTTTGGATAGAGTGACGCAAAAAATAAATTATTGAAATAAATTCATTTGAATACATTATATAGACTCAGTGAAAGTGTGATATATTTGACAGTGTATTTCATAATTAAAAGCATTGCTTAAATGCGTAAATCTTCTTTAGAAAATATAACGAAAGTAACTGTAATGGAATTTAAAAACAAATCTTTAAAAATCCCAGCAGGGCGTCACTCAAAATTTGATATCATTATTTTTAAGACCCATATTTAAAATTCATAGGCTATAAAGTAAAATGCTGCATCACAAATTTTTAACCAGTTAAGGGTTTTTGCATGGGGATAGAGAATGACAGACAAAATGTAGTCGATTATGAAAAGGATGCATTCAAGGAGGGAGTCAAGGATGCCCCGATCCTCCCCAAAATTTTATTTTGTTAACAAAATGATAGAGATGAAGTCTTTTTTTATAAAAAAAAATTCTGCCTTTTCTACTGTTTGGAGTCCCCCCAAAAAAGTTTTCTGGATACGTCCCTGGATTATAGTTAATTTTCACGAGAAATGTCAAACATGCATCATAGGAAAAGTCAACTTAAAATAAGATTTCCAAGAGCAAAATGAAACTATCGAATGACCACTAAAATAAATCAATATTAGTTGAAAAGTAATTTTATTTTTCTCACTTTAGATACATCCCCTTAGTACTTGTCAACAAATAACAAAAATTTTAACTTCCAATACCTCAGTTAACCTCACTCGGAGACATGGGATTCTTTTATTTACCTTCTTAGATACAGACCAACATTTTTTCAAATAAGTGATAAGAAAGGAGGGACCATATACAAATTAAATTTTGTATTTTAATACATATACAGCACTTTGAAAAAAATTGCCGTACCTGAAAGCTACTTCATATTTGACAAACTTTTCCAATTGAAAGTATGTTTCGATCACTTATGGTTCAAGAGTTTAATATTTATTTTATGTTGAAATCATTTCTAATGTAATCTCAGTATTGGATAAATATATGAAAAGAATCAACAGCCAAATAATAGTGTAATATTGAAAACCAATAATTATTTTCCAATAGTTATTTTCTCGCAAAATAAAATCAAACTTTAATACAGATATTAAAAAAAAAAAAAAAAATGGATTTTACAAAGACTTAACAGCTTTTTTTAAAAATCAATTTGTGCATCAGTGAAAAGATAAAACTAAATTGACAAATATGTATATTAAAAAGTTTTATAGAAAGGTATTTTAACTGAACCCTTATGCACCATTTAACAATCATGCAATAATGCTATAAAAAAATATATATATTATACTTGATATCATAGTACAACCTCGATATCTCAAAGCCAAAGGGACACTGCAATAATTTGAGATACTGCGTTTTCAAGGTCAAATAAAAAGGTTGTCAGTTTGTAAGTGAAAACACATATATTCAAGATGTCCAGGTTCGAGATATTGAGGTACACCCTACTTACAAAAAATTATTTTACAAAACTACATTCAGTATGAGAAAGAAAAAATATTACACATAACATTTTTAAAAAGTTAGTGAATCAGTCTTTTCCTCTACAAGATTAATATTTAGCAATGTTTTGATTAAATCCATTATACATGTAACTTTTTCTTTCAACTTTAATTGCAGTTAATAAGCTAATCCCAACATTTTTTGGAGATGTATGAGCATGTTCAAACACATCAGAAAATATTTAAACATATATATTTTCATGTTTGAAAAAATGATGACATCACATGCTTTTGAAAAAACAAAGTAAACCGTGAAAAACTGCTGTAACAATGCATTAATACTGTTATCAAAATTCTATAAATCAAAATGCAATCACTCAGAGCAAGGTTCAAATCATGTCAGACTTTCCTTGCAGTATATTAAAAAATAAATAAGTATGAAAGCATATTTATTGTAAAATTCCAGAGACTACACTACATGCAATAAGTTATTACAATATTACAGATGATTATTTTATGATGATATATCAAATGTTTGATAAATTATTCACTGACTAGATAATTGCATATCAGCATGACTAAAAAACAAATCAATTTGCTTTCTGACAGTCTTTGGACAAGTACTGACATAAACAAGACCAGTACAACCTGTGGCGGTAGCAATACTTTTGGCAGTTTCAAAGCAAGCATTTATGCAATCATTTCCATTATACTCCAGAGCTATGACAGGACCTAGTAAAGTAAGATATATTACTTTCAAAAAATTCAAACAAATTCTTCAGAGAAATTAAAAAAATTAACAAGTCAGTGAATTAAAGATTTGCTTTCACCACTGACGTTTTTTTATACTCTTTTATATCAGGTATAATAAGGCAACATTTATAATTATGGCTAAGATATATTAATACAATGTTTCTCTTTTCCTAAGTACTTTTGTTACCTTTGTTTCGGAACTATCATTTGTATTTTCAGGATATTGATATTTTTAGTCTTTTTTTTTCTGATTAGAAAAAGGAAAAAGAAGAAAAAAAAATACTCAATTTTGCATGTATAAACATAATGGTGAATTTCGTCACTAAAAATTTACCAAATTTCAAAGACCTAAACTACATAAAGGTTGCATTGAGAACACCTAAAAGGTAATTTAAATAACTAAAGCAGCTTTTCTTTCACACTGTTATTTTTATGTCGTACTTCTTACAGTATTCTATTAACACATCTAGTGTACACTTTTAGGTACTTTTTAATCTAAATTCTATGTGTGTATTTAGTTTTTTTAAAAATTGTACAATTACATTGCACCATAAAGGTCTGAAAGATTTTATTTTTTATTTTTTATACTGTTAAAAGTTATAATACAGGGCTCAGCCCAAGCCGAAAAAAGTGAAAAGATATTTTTAAATAGTGACTAAAATTAGACCATTATACAGATACATTTACACAAAATTTTATTAACTGTATTATTTCTTAAATAAACATATGAAAATGTGTTTAAAAGTTTACAAGCTTTTAGGATTAATAGAGAATACATACCAGAGCAACTCAGAAACACATACTAGCAATCCAAGGCTACAAAAATACTGACTTCATGAATGAGTTAATAATTGCATTTATATTACACAATCAAAGTTTGTGATTCATTGGTTCAGCTTATATAAGAGGTGCATATCACATACAGGAGTTTAGTTTCGACTCTTGCTGTGGAAACGTCAGCTCTGAGCCTAAGTGATCTGTCTCTTTGCATTGCGGCATTATAAGCAACACTTTTTTGCTTGTTTTTGAAAGCTGTTTGTGAATTCCTCATTATTTTATGCTGAGGAATAGATGTCAATTTTCCTTATGAATTTCCACTGAATTTTAGCAAGTAGAAAGATTCTAATGTGTGTAAAATACAGCATTTTAGAAAGCTTCTGTAAAAAGCTAACTGGTTATCAAGCAAGTTATTGACTGTTAATTCCCATGAATTGTGTATAGGACATTGTTCGTGGAAGTTTTAAAATCAATAAAATTTCTGTTTCGTCCTGTCAACTAGACTGTTCACTAGAACTTTCCATCAACACCAAACTTTTAAGCTACGAACCCAAAAACTAAGTTTTCTGCAACAATGACTTTTTCACTATCAAGTTAGTGCTTTTCCCAAAATTAAATTAATTTTTCAGAAAAGTGGTTAGAAATTACACACATATTAAAACACCCCTTTAAAAGAGATTATTGCCTGATGTATGAAGACAGAGTAATTTTATTTGAAATTACCACGTCTCAATGGAAAAACGGTAATGTCCATTGCAGACTGAAGAATCCTACCGAATGAAGGGCTTCAATCACAGATTATCATTAGATTTCCCAAGTTTCACTCAGGATTGCTTGGGGGAATCCATTCGGCACCTTCGTATTTTCAAATCTGTCAGCAACAACCATAGTCGGTATGAGAAGGGGGAAGGGGGGTTCATGTTCTTATCTCCAGAAGCCCAGAGGTTAAGGAAAAAAAAAAAAAAAAGAGAGAATTGTGTGACATAAGAGCAGTCCGCAGGAGGATTTAGTTTTGATTTCACTAAATATCGTTTTAATAAACTTTAATTATGTTTAAAAATGTGAAAAAAGTGACCAACTGTCAAAAATAGTTACCGATATTGACAACTGCTAAAAATAGTGAGAAAAGTGACTCGGACCAAGCCCTGTATAATATTACTCTGTTAAAAAACTAACTGAACTAAGTAGTTTCTTTTTATGGCAGTAGAAAGCATGTCATAAATTAAAAAAATTATGAAAGATTCAGTCTGAGAGAAACAACATATCAAACATATCAGAATAACAGAATATCAGTTTGTGCAATTCCAAAAATCTTTGAGATTACACAGTTTGACATTTTCCACAAGTTTTAAATAAAGTTATACATACTAGCTATTTTCTTCTGCTGAAAGATAGAGGATCTAAATATTAACAACGAGCATTTTAGATTTTTTTTTTTATACACGAGCATGATCTTTTAATTTTTTTAGTCAAGCAAGGTTAACATTAAAGAAAAAATTTAAAAATAGAAGGTTTGTTACGATAATATGGATTAAAGCACAATATACCATAACAATAAATATTTTGCGTGTTTGTTACATTCATCATTTTTTAACAGGTGCCATACAGCTAATTAAATAATCCTACATTAATACATCCTGTGATAGTTTTAACTGAAGACTATCAGAATGCCTTCCCCATAAACTTATAAAATATAAGCTAAGGAAATAAAGAGCTATATTTAGCAATTAATTACTTGAGCCCAGTAAATTAGAACATAACATAGAAACTCCCATAACATAGAAAAAGTATCTATGTTTCTTGTGGGATAAGCAGATTTATATACAGTAGAGTCCCAAAAACATTGCCTAATATGGATTGAAGGGTGGCCGAGTTTGGAAAATGACAGGTTATTGGGAATGGGAATTAAAAAGAATAAGTATGAGTGTTTCCTTGGAAAATACAGTACTGTTTGTGTTTGGCCGATTGATCATATTAAGGCTGAATGACTGCACTAGGGTCTTAACCTATAGGAGGAATGCCCTCTGTGGGGGACTTTCTAAGGGCCTAGCCCATATTTATGTGAGGTTTTGGAAAAAACCACAGAAAACTCTAAACGGCTAGGTTGACAGGCATGACCCAGGTTTGAACCTATCACCTCCCACCTTCCAGTTTCAAGAGCAGAACCTCTTAGCCACTGGTAGGGCAAATGCAGTACTGTACTTGTATGGTTTGCTTTCCTGAGAATACAACAGAGAATAAACCGATCAAATACCTTTAAACAAACAAACAAAAAAAGACTTTTATGAAGGCATAGAGCCTTTACAACACGAAAAAGAAAATTAATGAATTCACAGCGTACGGTAATTTACCTGATAAGACACACCTCAGAAAAATACTTTATAAAGGCATAAAGCTGTCTATAACAAAAATTAACCAGCAGACTGCACAAACTGGCTGTATTTTACTTCCTTGTATGGTATAAGGAAGTAATGTGATCCTGAAAAATTTCGGGGGCCAAATTTCGATGAAAAAACCGATTTTGACTACCTCTAAATTAACTTTTAACGTTGCAATTGCTTTCGGTTTCCAGTCTGACAATTAGAGAGAAAGGATTTTTTTTTTTTTTTTTTTAAAGACACACACACAAAAAAAAATTGATTATTTTGCTGAATTTTCCGGACCCATTATCCAATTTTCTGGTTTTTTCCAGACTTTCCAGAGTAGTAGACACCCTGATATCTCAAAAGCTATTAGGCGTTGAATGTTGTAACTTAATATTTAGGATTGTTGTAACATCTAGTTGTGCACCTCCCCTTTTGGTCCCATCCGACTGGATAGTTTAGTTATATCAAAATAGATTGGTTAGATAGAAAGTTATCTCAAATCTCAAAAAATATTAGTCATAGAAAGTTGAAATTTCATATATAAGATTGCTGTAACATCTAGTTGTGCATAAGAATTTTTTTACTTCCTTGTACGGTGTGCGTGGGGGGGGGGCTAGTGCATGGGGTGCAGGGCATTCGGAGGAGGACAGTTGCCAGTAACTGCTCAGGTTTCACCTAACTTTTTGGGTTTTAGCCTAACAGCTTAGGAGTTTCAAACTCCCTCTCACATTAAGGATGTGATTTTCCTACATTGATGGCCTGAGGGCCAATACACCAGCGTGATCACCATCCCCACTTTTTTTTGTGCAGCATCAATTAAGAAGTTTTTTTTTTTTTTTTGCTTTAACAACATTTAACTATTCTAGATGGCTGTGATCCTCCACCTCGGCCATTCTGTTTTTGATATATGGGCTTGAGGCCCCCCACCACGTACATTCTGGAATTTCAGGTCTACCTGTTTTAGAGGGCTGAGGCATTATCCTATTTGGCCTCCAGAAAAATAGCATGCGACCTAGCCTCATGCTCCTGACCACCACATCTGCAGCATAGCCTGATGTCCGAGAAAACCCAGCCCTAGGGCCGTCATTGCTTGGACACTCTGCCCAGTGTGTACTATCTGTTTGACTACAGACGTGCACAAAAAGTCATCTTTACTATGTCAACAGCCGGGGATTCGGTGAGAACGTTCCATTTTCTTTTTTCTCCAAAACCTTGAGTACCAGATTCTTCCTATTTCTCTATCTCTCTTATAAAAGGCTTGTTCTTCCACTCCAGGAGCTCCAACTAACCTTTTCATGAACTATTTCTTGCAAGAAGTAATTTAACTCAATAAAAGGGGGGGGAATTTAAGGATAATTATAAAACTTGTAATTTAAGTGATATAGTTCGACCTCCACATGTGTAACATCTATGGTTGCAGTGGCCATTAGTAAGACGATATCTGCCACTACTGTTCGTCACAGGCTACACATGAATGGTCTGTATGCTTGGGTACCACAAGTTTGTGTTCCTTTATCTGTCCAATTCAGAGGGGCACAATTAAAATGGTGCTGCCAGCATGTGATGTGGATTGTGTCTGATTGGGGCAATGTTATGTTCACATGAGTCCAGATTTGCCCTACAATCCGATAATAAGCATGTAAGGGTCTGGAGGGAACAGGGCACATCCAATCGGCCCGAGAACATCCCCGAACATTATGCATTCTGAGGTGCAAGACAAGAGGTGGATGGCCTGGGCAGGGATTTCATTTGGATATCACAAACCTGCATATCAACAAGTAAAGTTCCGTGATTGCTATACAGTATTGAGATAAAGTCCTAGACCCCCATTGTGAAATTGTACGCTATAACAGTTGGTCCTTCTTTTGTTTTAAAGGACGATAATGCATGTCCTCATAGAGCTGTCATCGTTGATGACTTTCTGGAGAGTGAGGGAATTGCATGTATGGAGTGGCCAGCTAAGTGAATGGACCTTAGTCCAGTTGAAAATCTTTGGTATGCTCTCGGATGTACTGTATGCAGACGTTTCCCACCTCCAGCCACTCTCAGAGATTTAGAAACTGCCGTATTTGAGGAATGGTGATTACATGACTCTGCAGTGGTTGATCGCTTCGTTACAATCATTATGACATACTGCACACTTTATATGAAGGTGAGGGTGCTCACTTACCCATTAATGTCGGTTTTTCCTGTTTGTTTTGTATTTACACATCATATTGTAATGATGCAACTATGGCATCTTATAATTTTTGAAATTTCAAATTTTTTAAAATCTCTCTATGTAATCCTTTGTTTAGTTTCCTGAATAAACACTGAAGTACTAATGTGCAGCATTTCATGTAAATTAAAGCAGTACCTCTCCATTTTTCACATTTTATTGCTTTGTGTTTAACTTTTGGGAGTAATTATACAGTTATTTTTTCAAATTTTAATTAAATAAATAAAATTTCATGTTCTAATTACACATAGCATTTGTCTTGCATACAGCATCATGTAACTCAAGTATTGGCAACCATTGAAAAGTTGCGGGCCAAACTTAAGTATCTTAGCAAAGGCACAGGCCAAATTTCAGGATGTTAGCGAAGTTGCGAGCCATATAATTGGGATTTTATTTGGTTCATATGGGTTTCATACAGTTTTGATATGTTCTGTCGGCCGGATTTAAACCCATGGCGAGCCATGTCTAACCTGCAGGATGGTGGTTGCCCATATGTGTTGTAACTAATACTTAGTTAATTCTAATCTAGAGAAAAAATTAACAAGCCACTCTTACCTGTTTTGACTATCTTGTTATATGCAGTTGTACCAAATATCCGTTCAGCAGCCTGTTCTTCAAGCAAAACTTCTTTCGTTCGTAAAAGAATATTCTACAAATTACAAATGCAATCAATTATTACTTAAGTAAATATAATCATATATTTATAAACTGAGGGCATCAAACATAATTTAAAAACATAAAAAATGTGACATACATAACAATTATTATAACAAGATACTATAACCAGCCAATACATAATGACATACAGTGGAATGAAAATGACAAGAATATTTTGGTATTATCTGGGATATAAAAACATTTTAAAAATAATATGAATCATTGTGCCTTAAAAAGAATTTCACAAGAAAAATTTTCACAACTTAATTTTTCTAGAAAACATTACATTTATTATTTAAAATATACTTTTGAAGCTGCAATGTTTTGTGCTATTTTATGTAAAAGAGAAAAACCCAGTTTGCTTACATCAGTTAGTTCTAGTTCTTTGATTAATGATAATGCTCTATTTTGTGCATGTCCATCACAGAAAAATACAACAAGACAGTACTAAAAAGAAATAATATGTTAATCAAATATGTACATTGATACATAACAACAGCAAAGAGAATCTGGCATACAGATACCTAACATATTTCAATATACAATGCAACAATAAAAGTAAACAAAAAACAAAACAAAGTGAAAAGTTCAAATTTAGTTGCAGGTTAATTCAATATTTAATTTTAAAGTAATTTTTAAAAAGCCACTTAAGCACAAATAATCTCTACGTATTATAAAAGATGTCTGTCCGTGTATCTGTTGGCGGCGTTACAGACAAACATCAAACCTAGAAACACCAAACTTGGTAAAAAGGAAGTTCTAAACACGAAGTTACACACCTCAAAGCAATTTTTTTTTAATTTGACCTAGAATTTTTTTTTATCTAATGTTTTATGCAATTTTTGGCATTTTTTCTCACCTAATTCGTAATAACAGTAGTAATTACGCGTGCAGCAAAATGGCATTTGTATCATCGGATAGAGGAGAAAATTTTCTTTTAAAAACAGTTTGTTCTGAATATGTACCATAATTTGCAGATTTTTAGAAATTCTTAAACTAAATATCTTTTTTGACAATTTTTTTTTTTTTTTTGCAACATTTTAAAACTGCCACATCTTGAATTCTATCCGTGATAACTTTTTGATATTTTGAAAAATAGTGAAACATTCCTTTCTCCCTCTCTTAGAATAATATAAAAAAAATATATAAATTAGGTGATCTTTTACAAATTTTAATGTAACATAATGCTTAGAATTGAACAGCACTGCTAATATGCCATTATACAGATCAATTATGTCACGAGTTTTATAAGTAAGGTTGCTACATTAAGGATTAGAAAAACTGTGTTTTTTCAATCTCTCATTGAGTTTTTAAACGGGAAACCGGATAAAATTTCGCATATATCAAAAATAAAATGAACATCATTTTGATGTAACGAGTTTAAAAATGCATTAGAAATCCTAATTATGATTAACAATGACAAACAATAACACCACGAACAAAATAATATACTTCCACATTATCAGATGTAGTAGAAAAGTAAAATAAAGTGAGTTTTTTTTTTTCCCCACTAATTCATGTTAGATATTGCAACTGAGAATGATGCAATTTTGATGTCATGAGTTTAAAAATGAGTTAAAAATCTAACTATGTTAAAAGGCTTTGATGTAAAAATTACTAAATTCAAAGCATTATGCTTACTGCGGGAGCTACCCTTGGCAATTTTTGAGTACTATGATTTTTCAAGCAACCATAATAACAAAAGGAAACACACTTTTTAAAATCGTCAGAAATTCAAACATCGGCACAAGGTGGAAAATACTAATTAACATAATACATAATATTCGCTATCAGTTTGACTATGGTCGTCGTGTGTATTCCCAAAAATCGAGGGGAATGTTGCCAAGTTTTGATGACTTTTGGCGGCATAAATATTAGATATAACTTTTTTTGGGTTGAATTCTAGCAACTTAACAAGCTCTTGAACAAAAGTTATCTTCATTAGCAAAATAGCTCAGAAAAATGTTTGAAATACTGATTAGCTAGGAATAACCCCAACATCTCAAATTAACTTTAGTTAGCTCTGTTGCAAGTGAGAGTAAAATGAGCAAAATAACTATAAAATAAAACGATGTCCACATCATGTAGTGTCTAATGAATTAATACTATAACTTAAACCTAAAAAACAGTATGATATAGAAATAAGGTTGAAAGATTTTTTCTGCAAACCGTAAGGCTTTTCTTTCTTTTTCTTTTTTTGATAGCAAATGACACAAATACTTTTATGTGCCGCATGAAACATTTTCGTTTCCTACCGTGCGGGGAACGGGCACTCAGCTAGTTTTAAATACAGCACAAACAAACATTACCAAGAAAAGGAAACAGGTTTTCTTTTATGCGTGATTTCAAAATGGGTTAAGAGTTACACAGAAACACGTCACAGCAAACACACTCACAGCATAAAACTCACTCACAGCATCACACGTTACACACTCACAGCAAAAAACTAATTTTTGCCTTAATTTAGAAAACCCAAAAATGTGGAAAGTATACAACTGCTATAATCTTAACAAAACCAGAGATTTCATTAATACATTTGCATTCTCAATTTAGTTTGTAACTCTGTATTAAAAAACTGACGAGGACGCCATGACTATCTAGTAGCCTATTAAATTATACATATTTTTGAGGCACTTCAGTTAAAAGTTATTTCATTTGAAATTGAGATACAATATAGTAAAATAAAGATTTAACAATTTCTCACCAAATAAAAAAAAAATATCCTCAAATTCAGTCTAGTTTTAGAAACTTTTAATGTATTGAAGATGCCCATAGGCATAATGAATTCAAAAGACTTTTGGATGATTTGTGAATAAATCATCCAGTCAATAGCCCCTCCAGTCTCCAGTCCCAGAAGAAAAGTTAACAATCAAAAAGGGAAACTCTGAAGATATGACAACAGTCCTCAATACAAAATTTGAACATTTTATGGCTAATCATTTTACAGTCATGCAAGATACATATAACACATGATGCATGTACAGACATCAAGCCTAAGGTAGTGAAAAAGGATTCACAGTGGGTCAAATGGACTGTACATGCATATACATTAGGGTGGGTTGTTTTTCACCTTTTTCTAAAAATTGAAATCGCCTATGGTGGGAAAAGTTGTGTATTAACATCAAATGTCCATCAAAAATTTTTTTAATTAAATATGTAAAATTCGATTTATTTATTTATTTTTAATTTTTTTTTAATGTATCATTTTTTTTAACTGCCTGTAGTGGAAATAGTTGAATAGTAAGACCAATCCCTAGTAGAACAACTAGTTCCAAAGATGTTCACAGAATGTTCAACACTGTTCAAAGAACATCTGGGATGAAATAAACACAGAATAAACAAACAAAACATATGGCCCCAAGCTTCAGATTATAACATCTCCTGTCAAATAACAGCATTGTGAGATGTGCATCATTTTCAATAGGGGAGAGGGGGCACATGTGGACGTTTTTTGTTTCATACAATAATCTAACCTTTTTCTTCTTTATTTTACAATTTTTGTTTACTAATCATAGGCCTAATCTCTTCAAATATATGCACTTAAATATTAGGAGATGCAACAAAATTTTTTGTAAAAAATATTTTAAAACATACAAAAATTGTCCACAGGTGCCCCTACATGGGCTACATTTGGGCATGCTTGGGGCACCTTTGGACAAACAGATTTTCGCATTAACATTAGTAGATAACCTTATCAACAATATAAAATAACAAATAAAAATGACTTGAAATAAGTTGAAAATGTTCACTAGGAAAATATTTTTGTTGCTATAAATAAGCACAGTAAGATATTTTATTTATATTTTATAATCATCATGGTTTGAGTCACAATTTTTACCCAAAACAAAGAAATTTGCTTTAAACTATGGTGAATGTTTTAAGAATTGAAAAAAAAAAAAAAATAATAATAATCAAATACTCATAATCTCATACTAAGTTTTACATATATAGGTATGTATAAAAAATTCCTTTTACCCTTATAAGAATCTAATTTGACCATAAATGTTAAGTTAGCTGCTACATGTTCATTTTCTCCTATTATAATTGAAGGTGCAAGTTTAGTTAATATGTCCCTTGTCAGTAGTTGACTGGTCTGTCTTACCTGGAAAATTGAAAACATTTTGCTCTTCAACTTTCTTTCATAAGTATATGACTTCATACTCATAAGATTTTTTAATTCGTCCAATGAATAGTAAATCAATTTTGACTTTTTTGAATTTTACTAGGACAAAGTCGTTTATTTCAAGGGACTCATCTAAAGGCACCTTCAACTCCAGGAGATCATCATCTGATTTAGATTTTACTCCATTATCTTATTCAGAATGTGATTTGATCTTTGACTGACCATGTATCCATTCTACCATACCAATCTTAATTTCTTTGTTTTGTTTTGATTCCTCGGAATAAACTTTCTTTTTCTTATGAATACTTCTTTTTTTTCTTTGCTAAGTCTATCTTCTCCCTTTTTGCTACAGTGATTTGCTCAATTCTTTCCTCTTCTGGAGTATCTATGTAAATTCTAAATTTTGCTTTTCGTGCAGATTGCTTTTTTCTTGGTGGAGCTTTAAGAAAAGGTCTTACAACTTCTGGAGTTAAAACTTCAAGGTTCAGTCGAGTCCTGATGGTCAAAAGTAGATGAAGTTGAAGACTTAGGCTAATTAGAAGGAGAATCTGAATGTTCCAATTGCTGCATCTTCAGATATTTCAATGAGGTAAGCTGCTGGAAGCAGTGGCACACACAGGATCTTAGTTTAGGGGGGGCGCTAAGGCTAGAAATATTAATGAACTCAGTTATAGCAACTTTGATTATAGTAATAACTCTCTTATAACGTCGAAATATTCTGTATCACTTGTCCATAGAATACAAGCCCACTATCAACGTAACTTGTTATAGTCATAAATAATTTGATTTTCGATTAGATAAAATATTTTAATTCATTAATAACAATTTTCAATTTTTAAAGAATTCATAAAACACATTGCTATTTAGTTAAGCTTGGTTCTATAATTTCATTCACAACTTATTAGGATCATTAGAAGGTATCATTCATACAAAAGAAAATGGAATTGTTTTATCATTTCCACGATCTAACTGTCATGATCTAACTCTCCAGCTTTACAGGGGCTTCACCCCACATAGCCCCTTCCGTGGGTGTGCCTATTGCTGGAAGAAAGTCTTCATTACTGAAAACTAGTCTGTTAATAAGCCATATTCCAGTATTCTTGAATGAACTGTTGATATTTTTTTGGAGTGAAAGAATTAAACTATGCATTAGATGGCAGTTCTGCTATTTCATATATGGTGATGGTTTTTCCTGGATAAGAAGTCATCCAATCATGAAAAGCTATTTTTAGTTTACCTTTGAAACAAGAATAACGACATCTAGCGACTGCGTACTACATGAACAGTGAAGTGGAAATGATAAAACAATTCCATTTTCTTTTGTATAAATGATACCTTTTAATGATCCTAATAAGTTGTGAATGAAATTATAGAACCAAGCTTAACTAAATAGCAATGTGTTTTATGTTATGGCAAGCCTTGGGCAAAGGACATTTTAGCAGATTCTAATGTGTATTCATGCTACATCAGGAGAAAATTTTCCCCAAATTCCAAACCATTAGATTGGCAGCCGCATGTAGACCCAAACCCATGAATTTCACACTTTGGCCATTTACCATGTTCAGTCGCATGTGCTCCCAAAACAGTGTCCAAATGTGCCTATAGTTACATGTTTAGAATTTTGTCAAGCCTAGCTTAGCAGAATTTTTTTTGACAAATATGATTAATAAATCATTATGTTAACCTAAGAAGGTATTCAGTTTATAATTAATTCTCATAATGCAATATGAATACATATAATTAGGATTGAAACAAATCCAGTACAATTTACTTTTAAGCTTCAAAACTGCTTGATTGACATAACTGGAAAAATTTCATACAAATTGCTTCAAATTTTCTTGGGAAATGGATCAGTGTTCCCAATTAAATATAATTATTTCATAATTTTTGTATTTTTTTAAGTTAGGAAAAACTGGGTTGTCCATATGTGCCCCACCCCCCTCGCCTACTGTCTAATAGCAGAGTTTTGGAACATTGTGAAATGTTTACAGTTACATGACTGGACAAAACAATTCTAGGTTGAAGTTCAGACGGGATTTTTTATGCCTATTTTGTCTTGCTAATTAAATCTGTTTTGCTCTCACTCATTTCCCAGCTATACCTTCTTGTAGACCTGATGCCGCTTTTCTGTATGATGACATGCTGTTGTATTATAAATAAAGGATTTTCATAAAAATAAAGCAAGAAAAATGATTTCTATCACATAGCTCCAAGTGACCAATTTTGTGTTTGTACGTATTTATAAACAAGAGACAGTACCCAGGAGTAGATTAAAAATAACAATAATAATTTATAAAGAATTTATTAACAGTCACTATTTTTACTTCTATCAAAACATAAAAACAATAGGATTACCTGCATAGATATTCTTTGCAGACAGCCATAAGTTTGTGGAACAAGACTACTTTGTGGATCAGTCATCACCTGGAGATCACCTAACTTCTCAGGAGATGGCAAAGGAAAAAAATCTTCAATTCTTGCATCCTAACCAAAATATATATTAAAAAAAGGAATTCCTTTACATAATATTAATTTAAAACGGGATACAAATTTTACAATAAACTAAATAACTTAAATATATTAGTGAAGTAACCCCAATTTTTTCTTTTAACCCTTTCATACCTTATTCAGTATTTTCTCTTTGATTTAAATACTTTTTCTTTTGATAACAGATTAAAATTGTAATCAAAAATAAATAAATACAAATATTTTTTAAAATCTTAATTAAAATTTTGAGAAAAATTTCTTTAGTGCACAAATTAGGACATTTATCCTGCACGATAGTATAGATTATTTTTGTGTCTTCAATTGAGAATGCAGGGTCTGAACACAGTTAAGGGTGTAGTTCGAAAAAATAAAATCTCCCCCCACAGTCTAAGTACATAAATTAGAATAAGCTAATTGCACCAGGGGCTCAAAAAAATTCAGGATGATTCTTTCTAAGTTCTATTACACACAGCAATAAATGAAACAATGGTGCCTTTTATAAAACTTTCGGAAAAAATTCTTCACATGGAATTGCATGGCAAAAAAGTTTCAAAAAGTGGTATATCCTGCTAAATTTTTGATTTTTAAGAATTTTTTCTGAAAGTTTCGCTATTGATACAGGTTTATCGTTTATTACAGTGTATAATACAGCTTGTAAAGAGACATTCTAAAAATTTTAAAGTGCATTACATAATTAGTTTATTTGTACTTATGTACCAAAATCACATGGTTTTCTTTGATCTACACCGTTAAAACACCATAAAGGGTTGAACTCTACTCAAGAATCCTTACTTTTGGCAGAAGGCTCCAGTTTCTTTCCCCTTCTGCAGGAGTAAAATCGTGGATATTACTCCAGTTGTTATTGAATATGCTTAAACAAGCATTTTTAAACTGATCTGAAGTGGAAAAACAATTTATTAACTTTAGTGTAAAAATGTACCAAAAAGAAAAACAAAACAATGTCACTATAAATTAAGTGGAAATAAAATAATCATCTTAAGAATAAAATATTAGGATATGATTAATAATTCAAGCAATGGTCCCAGTCACAGGCTAAAAATAAAATTAATAAGGAAACCAATAAAGAGAAAATACATCAAAAATGAGTAAAAATAAAAAGTAAAAATGAAGCTTACACCACAATAAAACAGTTTTAAATTATTTTATCAATATAGCTCATACTTGGCTATATGTACTTTACCTACTAATTATTTTTTTAATTAAACCATGAATATTGCTTTCAGGACTCTTATTAAGTATTCATATTTTAACTATTAAACTGGCAGGAAATAAAAATATTCTCAAATTTCTCAACTGAAAACAAAAAAGACATTTTATTACAAATAAATGGCAACCTGCAATTTTTTATGAGTGAACATACAAAATTGGTGTATTATTTATTTTTTAAATTAGTTAAATTTTTATTATTTTTATTTTAAAGAAACATATCTTTGACAGCAGAATAGACACCATATTACCATATTAGCCAAATATAAAGCGACCTTAAAATTTTTCATCAAGATACTGTATAATGAGAATATTTTTATTACCTCGAATTTAGTGCGAGTCGGGTTTTTAACGGGAAGTGATCAGTCAAACAATATCGCATTTTATCCGGGCTAATGCAGTAATGGCTGTTTTTTAAAAGTTGAACTAATAATTCTTTAGATTAATTGAAACAAAAATGAAACTGCCTTTTTTAATACTTTAATATGGATTACTAGCACACCAAATTTTAAAATTAACAACCAACTTTCTTTTATTTGAAAATGTTGCAGTACATTGAATTTCGATTGTTAAAGTTTTGTAGTTCTTAAAAAATAAAAACCCATAAAACTGTTGCATTCTAAAATTTTAAAAACAGCTGGCTTTTTAAATTAAATTTATATACATTATGAAGTATTTTAGTAAAAATAAATAGTGATATAAGAAATCAAAAAGAATAAATATCAGATGTGGAAAAACTATGTCTAATAGTATGCTAGAAAAAAATATTTTTTTTAGGTATTTATACGGCCAATAGGTAATAATAAACATAAATTTTTAGAATTAGAATTCTTTAATACTGTATAATGAAATCTTGAAAAACAGAATTTTTATATGTAAATGAATAAGAGTATAAAAATCAATTTAATATTATTTTAAGAATTTTGTTTTATAATGAGCTTTAATATAAGTGGCATAGGGAAATTTTTAATCAAATACTGTGTTGCAATTTTGGAGTAGTTAAAGGGGGGGGGGACTTTAATCTTTTCAGGAAAGGCAGATCTTGATGCCTTTACAGACAGAAAAATTCAACTTTTCTTTTTCCCTTCTATTTAGATGGAAGTTATTCAACAGATAATGAATGCTGTTACCCATAATGCAAGAATTTATTAATGTTATCTTCAACAACTTACGAAACAGGAAAGCACAGTAGATTTGATGGGTTTCATACAAATGCTGGGTGTTTTACAAAAACTCAAAGTTTATCTAATTTTATGGTTTAAATACTCACAGTTTTATAATAATAATAATAAAAGAAAGAGAGAAAGAATTAATTTTTTCTTAATCAGGATGATTATTTTATTATAGCAAAATGCAAAAATCTTGTAAACAAACAAACAAAAAAGGTGCTGTAAAGCATAAATATTTTGAATAATCAAAACCTTAATACAGAACTTTGAAAATGTTTGTTTCAATTATCATTACACACAAAACAGGGACTGCGCATTAATGATTCATGCAAATACACATACTTGCTACACAGAGGATTAAGGTATCACTTGATCCACATATAAACCAAGCCTGTTCTTTTAGAAGGTCTCTGTCTTGGTTTAAGAATCAGTCAGCCATCCTCAAAAGGTTAACTACATTAATGCTCTTGTTTTTCTTTATACAATCAGGGTTGCAATTTTTGAGTAAATTATCCAAATTTTGTTGACTATGAAGCAAAAAATATGTACATATTTCATAAGTTAATGGTCCTTTGTGACCCACTTTTATCAGACTTCAGCACGATCCCTCATACAATGCAACTAATAACAATAGTTTGTACAAATGACTTGCCTTCTAAAGGAGCATAGTTATAACAAAAACAACCAAAACGGATGTCACTACATGATTCAATGATAGGCTGAGTGGCACAACAAAGGAAGATGTCCAGAAGTTTGCAGTCTCTAGATCGGAATTGTTGACAAACAATCAAAAATCGGCATTCTGTACAATCTCTGAGAAAAACACTAAAAGAGAAACATACACAAAGATTAATGATGTTTCAAACACCATAAATTTGTTAATACAAAATTTAAAAATGAGATCACCCAACCATTATTTTAAATGATGTTCTAGAGAACTTAGACAGTCATGAAGCTTTAATTAAAAAGTTTGTAATTCAATTACTACATTCATTGTATTTCTGGATTTTATAAAAGAATCTAATACAAAAATGTTTAGTATTTCCTTATATTTATAAGGATAAAAAGTGTACAGATAATTTTTTTTTTTTTGGGAATTTAAGACAGTAATTTACACACATTCAAGCTATGAATAATTCACTGTAAATTTCAAGGAGAAAATCTCATGCATGCTATTCCGTTCTTACATAATTCATTTATGTGTGTGTGTGCACATGTAAGCACAGTAACTACCTTTATTTTTCAAGTACATTTTACATAGTGAAAAGAATTATTAGTAAAAGTAATAAGTACAAGAGATAAATTTTTGAAACAAATCACACAATTTCTATTTACATAGCACTGAATCCTATTTATTTATTTTCCTTCCCAGTATCGACTGACGATGTAGTCAGACGGGTGTACATCTAGTCCAGTGTAATTAGGCAGGTGGCCACCACCCATCCTAGCATGCCCGCAGAAGAGGCAGACTTTGTCAGCAGCAAGAATGGGTACAACTCCTTTCACTGGCCCAGGAAATTCATGTTAATGGCAGCCCACTTACATTTTCTTCCAACACATGTACGCATCAAACACAAATGTATATATTTTACAGTGAAAACCTGATATCAGTCAAAACCCAGATTAACTAGGGAAAACACGTTATAACTGACAGTGCTAGGCAAAACCCGATTTATTTGGGTTTTGACTGATTTGTTAGACAATAATTTTTACATCTATCAAAAATTATTGCATTATTTCAATGCTATGTTATATATGACAATTTTTTTTTTTTTTTTGTCTCGCAAAGGGCCAGAGGTAGCATATTTTCGAGGGGCCCCATCTACAGTGGTGTCCGGACCCAGTGATGTATTTTTGGGTCTTGCAAAGGGCCAGAGGTAACATTTTTGAGGGGCCCTTATACAACAGTGGCCGAACCCAGTGATGTTTTTTTGTGGTTTTGCAAAGGGCCGGCATTAGCATATTTTTGAGGAGGGGTTTTGAGGAGGGCAAATTAAGGATTCTGGTTCAACTCGCCCATCGATTTGATTGATAGCTGTTGGCGCAGATGCAACTGACCCTCGTCCACATTCATCACTTGTTATAACATTCAGTGGTGGGAAAAACTACTTTTTTTTTGTAGCGCGCTACAACTACCGCTACTTTTCGAAAAATGTAGTTAACTACAACTACAACTACTTTTTGACAAATGTAGTTAGCTACACTACTTTTGAAATGTAGTCGCTACTTCGCTACTTTTAGGAGACAAATTTTGCTAACAGATTCAATTTGCATTACATTCATATTTAAGGATATTTATATCCTAATTAGAGAAAACTATCGATATCTAAAGCCTTGGTTTTCTACTCGCGTCCAGCGTGATTAATGACCTCAGCGGGTGTCTCTCGCGTCCAAAGAACGAAAGGTGGTTTCCTTGTAGCGTTGAGCGCCGCAGATTTGGTGGACGCACGGAAGACCCCGGGCACCTTTTCGCCTTTAATTAGAAAAAAACTATTGCTCTAATAAACAACTACCAGGCGAGTATTTGAGCAGGGGGAGGCGGCCCCCCTCCGAAAATGTAAAGCAATTATTAAAAAGGAGCTATTTTGAAACATTTCTTTTAACTTTAGAACAATAAAGTTTAAAATACCGAATCGTCCCCCTCCCCCCGAAATGGAAGCCTAGCCTATATATACGCTACTGGCAACTACTGCTAATTATTGAAGTATTGCTGAAACTAATTAAGTTTTAATACCTCTATGATAAAAATAAATTGGGAAAGTGAGCTCTGAAAGCATGAGAAAAATCATGAGAACTAAAAAAGTTTTTAAAAATATAATAAAATGGATGTCTGAACGGGAAAAAAAGGCCCGTTTTGAGACCCCTTTCATGTTGTACCAACATTCTAGTTTCTTGAGCACAAATCAAAATTAATGAGTATAAAGGTCTTTTTTCATGACTTACCAAATTAGTGATTTATGACGAATGACCCGTGTGAACCATGTAATATTGTATAATTGTTTTAATTGAAAACATCACATATGATATGCATATTAAAAAATAATGAAAACAATTACTAATCAAATTCATGATATATCTATTTAAAACATTGCATTAAAAAAATCCTCTATATATGTTAAAGAAATTTTAAAAGTTATTATCATCAACACAACTTTTTCTTTGTGTTAGGTATAAAAGAATTTTATAGAATTATATTGTTATTTTAAGGCTAAGAGAGAGATAAGTCTAAGGATTTTACAAACTATTAATTATTAATAGAAATTCTCATATTTTCGTATTAAATTCTGAAAATTATTACACAAAAAACCTAATAATTTAAATATAATAGACACTTTAAAATTTTAACGAAAGAAAGCAGAATTTCAACATATTCATGGAAGACTGCCATGCCTCTAGTATAAAATAAAAACCACATAAATTTATTCAAAAACATGTTTATTAAATTTTAACAAGAGATGGATCTCAAAATTGTTATCCGCCAAACATGATCGTCGAGGAGAAAATACGTCCGATGCAATCGAAAACAATCTTTGTACAGATGCACTGGACGGCACGCCAGTGTTAGTTTTTTTGAAGGCTTCTTTCATATACGTGTACGCCGAAAGCGAAGATACGGGTTTGATTGGCTCTGACAAGAACCTTGTAAGTTCTTCCTCGTAACTATTTCGAGTGCATGCGAAAGAGAAATTAAAAAAACCAGAAAAGTCATCATCCATGGGCCTCATCATCCAGTCATGATCCTCGATACTGATATCTGAAGTTGTCGGAAACATATTCTGGAGGTATTCCTCCATCCATTTTTTTGGCTTCGGTCTTCCTCTCCTCCTCAATCCAGAATAGTTTGAATCTGGGATGGAAACAAGCTGAGAGAACAGTTTCTCTGTCCCACAGCAAATGTCTAAATCTCGTTTCCACCTGACAATTGAAGATTTTGCGCCCCCTCCTATTTTTTAAAAATGCAACTAGGTAGCTTTCATATACCATTTAGCGCCCCTTGGCCGATGCTGCTCCCGGGTACAGTTGACCTTCCTTGCTCCCCCGTAGCCAGGGACGGCCCGACACGGTAAGCAAGGCATCGGAGCGCCATATTCGAACTAAAAAACTAAGGAAAACTTAATCTGGAGCATAACACGGGGCTTCTTTACGTTTGCAGGGAGGCTCCACGTACCCTAGATCAGCTCTTGCACCTAGCTACGCCACACATTTAGCTATAAAAGCTTTCAGGGGTTAAAATGAGGCTTTCAACTTCAATAATATACGGACTGTCAAATATGCATGGTGCTCTGAAACTCATTGGCAAAAAGTTAAAGAGTGGTAAAGGTAAATAAGACGGTTATGAATCACGTAACAATGTAGGGTTTGATAAGTCGTCCTCGAGTACCTGTTAATAATTTATTTTTTCACAGAAAGTTCACTAAAATTCACTATTAACATGATTGATTACTACTGTACATTGACTAAAAGATTTATTATTAAACAATTATTAACAGGTAAATGAAACCATTTCCGACATCCACAGTGCTATATTATTCTGAACAGCCTTGGTAGAGATGGCGCCCGGTGCGGTCGCACCGTTCGCTCTACCTTAGGACCGGATCTGAAAACTGTCACTACAAACGAAGAACACTGTAACCGAGGTCAGCAATATTTTTAGCCCCTGAAATAATATCTTGGATGCATATGCTTATACCTTTTGTCCCTTTTCAACAAACTCAAAAAAGATAAGGTTATCAACTCGTCTAAAAAAAAAAAAAAAAAAAATGTGTACAATTTCTAGATATTTACTTTCTTTTTTTTCAGTTTCAGGTTCCACGAAAAATGTACTAATCAGTTTTTACACTTCTTTGAGACAAAAAACATTCCTAGTTGTAGAACATAATCACGTGATTAATTAATGTTTGAAAAGCTACAATACTGCAGAACTGTCATTACTCTTGTGGAAGTTGAACACACCACCAGGGCACAAGGATAATAAAGAGTGTCCAAACTCAAAAAAGTGCACTATAACGTCGAAAAATGACCAAACCTTAATATAAATAAACTTAGTAAAACTAAGCATAAATAAAATTGTTGTTCAATGCATCGATCATAAGGAGGAGGCAAAGAGAAAATTAAAAATGTCGGTGATTCTTCCAGAAGCGGTCTCGATGCTTTCAAGAAAATTCCTGTGAGAAAACCGTAAGTTTTTCTCACGCTTCGTAGTTTTCCGTAGATGGTGAGTGAGAGGATGGGGGGAGGGGGGTCGCTAATTGCGAGGACTGACTATATTATTAGCGTATTATTAGCGTATGTGTGCGCTGAGTTCCACCTGCCAGAAAATTTTCTTTTCTTCATCATAATATTTAAAAAAATGCTAACTAATGGATATTTTGTGATAAGTACATATGGCCATGAATTTTCAATAACGCCTTTAATTTCTATTTTATTGATCTAGTCTTAGAAACCATTATAATTGTGTTAGAAAGAAGAACAGAAAATGAGTCTCGAAGCCTTTTTATTGTTACCCAATTATGATATAGATAAAGGAAATTTAGCTTAATAAAAATTATTATTGCAGCATATATAAATTTAATATACAATAAATGGAGAGATTTGCGAGGCCTTTATTTTTCAGGGGCTCACGGGCCCACACGCCCGTGTGATAATGAGACTCTCGAGGCCCCATCAAAATAACCTCTGTTCAACTTTGGACCTCTCTTTCCTTCCTTTTTTGTCCTCTTTATGGCAGATTGGTGATTCTACAAATAATACTGAGAACGATAAAAAGAAAAAAGATGCACAATGTCAGGCTTCCGCTTCAGGCAAAGCAAACCCCCTCCCCCCCCCCCTCGTGTGCGGGTGTCCCCTGCATGAGGGGGGGGGGGGGGCGGGGGAGAGATTGGGTGTCTTTCAAGCATCAGTTTCAGTTATGCTTGGAGTCAGAAGAGAGAGAAATTGCACCACGGGATCAATCGCTGGAAATGATGACACGGCAAAAGTAGCTTCCAAAATTCGCTACAAACTACTGTTTTTTTGTAGCGCGCTACACGCTACACTACTTTTTTAAAAAAGTAGCGCGCTACACTACAAACTACAAAAAAAAGTAGCGGCTACTGTAGTTTCGCTACAAGTAGCGCGCTACTCCCCAGCCCTGATAACATTAAAGTTACTTTATTTCTTATCTAACAACTGTAATTTTTCAAGAAATCTATTTTCCCAATTTTTAGTGCATAAAGCATTAACATTCCGGATTTAACTTGGGAAAACGGGTTTTCCTGAGCGCTATCAGTCAGAACGCATTTTACCTAACACTCTCAGTAGAACACGTTTTCCCTATTTAATTCAGGTTTTGACTGTAACATATATAAATACAATATACTATATTAAAGTGACCGGTCAATCGGGAAAATTCCCGGTAGGTGTATCCAGGTCTGGTCAGCAGCCAAGCCAAGTCAGTGGAGATAAACTCCAAGGAAGTCATGTCTGGTTGCTAGGTTAAAGCGGGCAACCCTCTTGGCTCTTTCTGGGTGCCTCGGGATAGGACCCACTGCAGTACTGAATACTAGTCCAGATATTTCAAAAACAGGATTTTCACTCACACGAAAACAAAAGTGAATCCATTACACAAGAATACATGCCACATAAGAATACACCACTGCTTTTTAATATCTATGCATTATTTTAGCAGTGAATAAGTTGGTTCTGTTCTCTTGTAGCTGTTGTTTACAATTGGGGGAGGGGGGAAAAAACTAGAGCCAAAGGATTTTTGAGAACAGCTTCAAAAACTAACCAATAAATTAAACACTTAATAACTATTGCTTATTAAACTTTATTATACACTTATATTGACATGAAATATGTATATTTTAAGAAAATTCAAAGGGGGGGGGTTTGAACTGAAGTCCAAACATTACCTTTAAAAATGAACAAGGCACCATCTTTGGAGGAAACTACTGCAAAACACTGCATGTTTAAAATTTTTTTCCTAAATTTAGTAACTCTTGTAGATTAAACATTTATAAAAGTGCATGGTACATCAAGTCAATGCTGAATATTTCCTTCCGTTGTAAATTAACAGAACTTTACATCAATTTAATTATGAGGAACTTAGTATAAAAAAATCCCTCATATTAGGCAAATAACTGAGATATAATTTCTAGTTAAATCCTACAGCCTAACTTGGCGTATTACATAATCTTTGAATAACTAACACATCACAAATTAATTGTATCTTTGTGAAGATTTTTAAAAAATCATTGGCATAAGGAGTTGCAAATTGACTTCTTAAATTCATGTGTGAATAGCTTAAAATAAAAGCACCCCCCTCACATAACAAAAATAAGTACAGAAGTTCCTAGTTCTGTACCTAGTAAGTACAGAAGTAAGTACCTAGTTAAAGTTCCTAGTAAGTACAGAAGTTTCCTAGTTCAAAAACCAAGATAACTTGAACTGATTACTTTTTTATAAATAAGAAATTACAAATGAATTGAATTCTTTTTCTGAAAAGTACTAGCATTAAACAATAATGAACAACTTTAAATTTGTATATGAAAAACAGACCATATAAAGTTGAATAGTTCTAAATCCTCAAATTTGCAAATGAGTGTCATTGACTAACAAGATTTATATGTAGTGACAAAGCATTAATTAAATAACTGTGAGAATAAAATTATTATTTACCTTCCTTTTGTAGGTCCAATGAAAATATTACAACCATTGCAATCATCAACTGTGATTGTATTGATATGATCATATATATAGATGTTGCTATTCTACAAAAAGAGGGGTGAAAAACATATATATAAATTTATACTGAAATATTATGAGCATAAATTCCTTTTTACTCAAGCATATATTTAATGCAGAATTCGTAAAATATTTTCTATCATCTACTAAATTTAATCTACTTTTCAGAGATCTTTTATGCTTTCAATCCTTCTACTTTCCTGAATTTTATGTTTGACAATACATACACTGTTAATAAAGCAAATTTGGGCTTTGAGTAAGCTGCCAGCAGGTATTTTTGAGTTATTTGGCCCTTCATCAGAGATGAGCAACTAGGTAATGAATCATCCAAAAAACATGATATGCCTTTGATGTCAGGATACTTAGTTACAAAGAAACTATCTTCTAATGGCTACATCTGAGTGATGAATCTTTTTAACATTTTCTAATAAAGTTGAAACGCTTTTCTGAATTTGGTTTGACTGTCTATTCATCTGTGTTCTAATTGCCTTAAACATGCATCAATTACTACGAAATTTACATGTTATTTTTTTATAAAAGGTTACCACCAGGGCTGCCACCACTTATCAGTGTTGAAAATAGTTGCTATAGTAGCCTCATACACTAGAAATAGTATTCAAAATAGTACCCTTCATCCAAAAATAGTAGCCAAAATAGTAGCATGCTAATACCCTTAATTCATGAGCATGTGGGATAATAATGTTTTTCATGACAGAGGCTCATTGGAAGCACAGATACAGGAGTTTCTAGCATTATCTAACCATTCTACCTTCATGATTGGTAGTCTTTTTCAAAAACACAGGGCAACTTATAAATATTTTCTCATTAGCTAGATCTGCGTAGGCTAGAATGTACCATAAAGAAAGCATTGACTCACCAACTTTTGAAATTCCCAAGGTGTAAAATAAAGCATGAAGAACATTTTTGATAATTTTTACCATATAGTGTGCGCATGAAATTTTAAATGATATATACTAAATAGTACATGAACAGCATTTTTAATACTTTTCAAAAAAGAACACATGAAACACTTAAGTTTGTAGATAATATAAAAATATTTTATATAACATACAAACGGAAAAAATAAAATTTAGTTATTTTCATGGAAAAATCAATTTCGTAAGGCATAAGAAAATGCTGTAAAATTACACTTTAAAAGGAAAAAAAAAAAAAAAAAAACACATTAAGTTTATTCTTTGCTTGCTTTCATTAATGCTTTTTTTTTTTTCCTATTCAAAACTCCTTTGTCCCAATTTCATTATTACTATTTTTTATCATTTCCATTCATATTTGAATCTGCCCTCTTCAATGAAACCTTTTCTTTGCTAGTTTACATTGAAAAAGTGGTTAAAAAATAATTTAAATTTGAATAATATTTCTACTCTTATGGTATTGGAGGTTGAAATAAAAATACACGAAAGGAAAACTACTTGTTCTCAAGAAAGATGGGAAAAAGACTGAAATTGGGATACTGGTGCATACTCAATGAAATTTTTCAACCAAGAATTTTAATGAACAAAAATCTGAATTAGTTGATCCAGGTGGTGAGGGGGGGAACAAGAAATTCAGTAAACAAATAAACAAAACTGCAAAATTTCGTGGAAGACTCATGAATGATACATTTTATGAGATTATTTCTTAACACAAAATATGGGCTGCGATCTCATTAACAAATGTTTTAAAAACTTCAAAATTTGTTAAAAAGTGTAAAACGGGCGATTTTGCATGAAATTGTAAAAAAGCGTGTTTAATGCAGAAAGTGTAAAAGTTGGCAAATATCCATTGATTTACCTAGGGCACATATCGATAATCAAACGAATCAATACCTTTTTCCTGCAACAGCTACTCGCAACTGTTTGCAAACCTTGTGATCTAAAAAACTCTTTAATAAAATTGTTCTGTGATAAAAAAGTCACCTTTTTTCCATTTTTTTCAAAAAAATAGTTGCTTTTAGGCCTTTTTGAAAGAAAATAGTTGTCATAGTTGCCTTTTGCTGAAAATAGTTGCAAATAGTCGCCTTTTAGTTGCCGGTGGCAGCCCTGTACCATGTACTCAATTGAAAAAGGTATATATAGGATTTCTAGTTCTACAGAAGCACACAAAAGAATTACAATATAGGTAGACATTGTTCAAAATAAATTTTAGAGATATTCATCAATTTCAAACAAAACAAATGTAATATATGTAATTAAAGATTATAAAATAATGCTCTCCATTTAAAATAATATCGACATTTGCATTAAAAAAATCTAGTGCATTAAAGTATTAATGGCAGTTAAGAGACTTTCATCGATTTCAAGCACATTACAATAGCATATAAATGTTTATAATAGTTTATTCTTCTTTTGACAGATGGAAATAACATTTATTCTTTTACAGGGTCTTGCGAAACTACATTAATAGTACAGATTTTTTGAGATAAATACTTTAGGATAATCGGAGAAAACAGTTTTATCTAAAAAAATTGTATCTGTTTGAATACACTAATTATTCAAAAATCAATCAATTTTAAGTTGTATGAGGCATCCTTACAAGTGAATTAAATGATTTAGCAAAAAATATTTTTCTTAATACATATTTAAGCATCATGTGTATCTCAGTCAGCATCTTAACCATTCACATAAATGATGCAAAATGTATAAAGTACTTTTAAGTCATATGCAAATTTAACAATATACAATTTGGAATTCTGTTACATTAGAGATATATCTTTTTGATTCATTTCTTAAACAATAAAATTAATAACTTTCAATAAAAAATATTCACTTTCATTTCATATAAATTTCACAAGTGCAGTATAATCATGTGAAGAATATAGTTATCATTTGATTTCATGATTAATACAAGTGAACCTCTACATTAGGTTTCAATGAATCTCTTGAATCAATCAATCTTTTTTTGTTACACGTAAATACATTGCTTCATGATAACATTTTGCTGTACTGTACATTTTGTTAAGATCTTTTCTTTATGGTTTTCTAGTTTTTTAATCTACTCATGTTTGCACCTAAGTGAGAAGAGCTTCCTTTCCCGTATATACTCACCTAGTGATTTGTAAAGAAAGCAGAAAGCATCAATTCACACACACACACAAAAAAAAGATTGCCATATTGGACAAGCATTTAAGTAAATCAGCTAATGTTTTTCATGTAGTACATAGTTATATCATGTGCTGATCACTTTAGGAAGGTATGAGTGCAATGTTTTTATTAAGTTACAATTCACTGCCAAAAGTATTAAAAATAGAAAAAGGTTTTTTAACATTAGGTACTTACTTCACAGTTTTGGATAATAAACTGCTGTCCTTTGACTGAGCCTGGTAATCTCACTATGGTTTCATCTTTAGCATTTTCAATAGTAAAATCCTTGGGATTGACCATTTCTTTATTATCCCTACAAAAGCATACATTTTCGTTATTGATATTAAATAGAAAATAAAGCATTTATAATACTTACAAAGCTACACTTGCACACACACACAAATAAAAAAAAAAGGATTAATATAACAATTATCAAAAGTTAAAATTATTTTGTACCAGAGGCCCACTTCTTTGGGGGAAATCTAAGGACCCACAGAAAGTTTTCAAGTACCTCATTAGGTATAAATTTTAACATTATTTTAAAAAATTAAAATAAATATGTATTTTTTTTTTAACAAATTTATTGACTTTCTGGTTTTAAAAAGAATAATACAACCAAGTGGTTTAACCCTTTAACGCACAGTGTTCCCGCTTAGGGAACACCAAACTCTGACGTTTTGACTGTCGCCAGTCACGAAGAACAGATTTGATTTCCATAAAAATAGTTGCGGGTGACATAGCTCCACGAGAATCCTTTACTTTTTAGCACGTCATTTCCCGTAAACAAAATTGTCACGATTATTTTTAACAGCACTGACATCTGCTGAAAAATGGAAGAATGCGAGAACAGCTGGATAGATTGCCTAATGCTGAAAAAAGCGCAGCCGTTGCCATTGCTCGACTTAACTACCAGCAAGATGGTGGACGATCGAAACGTTCATTGCGTGCCGCAGATCTAGAGACCCTTTTTTTGACACAGCCAGCTGCGCCAAAAAAGGGTCTCTAAATCTGTGGCAGGCGATTAACGTTTCGATCGTCTGCCATCTTGCTAGTACCGCAATTTCCGGGTTATAATCCGCGGATTATCTACTAAAAAAGATGAAAATTTATCCAGTGCGTATTATCCATTGCTGCGTACTATCTACTGAAATTTTTCCTAGATAAAAATAAGATACAATGAGAAAGGTTGGATTAACCAGGACATTATGATCTCATAGCTCGATTTGGTTTGAAAAAAAGGAAGTTTTCTGTATTTAAACCTCGTGCGCTTTTGATTTTGGATTCGATGAAGGCTCATTTGAAAGACGACATTAAAGTGGCCAGCAGAACATCAGGTGCAATCCTTTCAGTGATACCGGGAGGACTAACAAAAATATTGCAACCCCTGGATGTTGCCATCAACAAGTCGTTCATGAGTGTACAAAGAGTGGAAAAATGCTACGTGCATCGTATGCAGACGTAACCCACTGGGAAAAAACTGCATGGGATGAAATCTCTGTTTGTACTATAAAAAATGCATTTAAAAAATGTGGACTGTTAGAAGAAAAATCTGAATCAACCACTGAATTGAAAGACGATTCTGATAATTACTTGGAATTGAATGATGATTTACTTTTGGATTTTCTAGATTAGGAAGATTCTAATTTTTAGTTTCTTTTTTTTATTAATTACTTGTAAATATTAAACATAAATTTTGCTGAGTATTGGCTGTATTGATTACTTATTCAATATTTGCAATCAATATATGGATATATATTATACCAATAAAAATGTAGGCCTCATTTCAATTTTGCTTTCTTATAATAATGTCACTTGAATAAATAATTACGATGCTAGAAAATGTGCGATAAGTATTCTGCATGCTACCATACATTTTATTTTGTTTGTTCCGAAAAAAATGTTCGCTTTTTTATTTTTGATTAATTTCATAATACTTCGATAATATTCTTAGTGCTTACAGGTAGAATTCCTAGCTTAAAAATTGTGTATCAATTGTGATTTAAATTGAAAAAATACCGTCAAAGTATGTTTGATAATTCTCATTTCTAACAATATATTTTTAGTAGGAAAGGTTTTACAGTAAGCTGGTTCTAATATTAATACTGTGGTTTTACTATACATAGAAAATCATCAATTTCGACCAAAGCATCGCTATATTATCCGCGGATAATCTACCGCTGTGGATTATCTAAAGAAATATTTTTTTTCTACTTGAAAAAAAGCACCTGCGGATTATCTATCGCTGCGGATTATAAGCCGGAAATTACGGTAGTTAAGTCGAGCGATGGCAACGGCTGCCCTTTTTTCAGCATTGGGAAAGGGCTGCACCTTAAAGGGTTAACAGTGATGAAAGGAATGAATGCATAATAATAGTCTACTCGCGTTATAACGACCCCATCAGGGACAACCCTATTTGGGTCATTATACAGAGTGCGTTCTGAAAGTAATGCGCATGATTTTATTGTGACATGACTATCCATCGCAGTGCGCTTGGATCGCCCCAAAAATGTGGTGGGGGATCTGCCCTTCCAAATGCGCTGGGTTTCAGTTTTCTCCAAGTAGTAGACCCTGAATTTGTCAAAATGTGTGGTACATGGGATTGTGACAGAGGATTTGCAAATGCGAAAGGTCTGTGCAAAGATTGTGCCGAAGGGGTTGAAGGAGGAGCAGAAAGAACTTCCAGTTTTGCTCAGTGGCTCTATGTGACTTTTTTTTTGTTTTCTCAACTTAAGAGAGCTGAAGGAAAAGCACCGGGAGTCTGTGGAGAACATTCAAGCTCATGCTACAGGTTCATGTGAGGCATTCCAGTTGAGGAGTTCCAGGATGCCTTCCAGGAGTGGCAGAATCATCTCCGCAAGTGTATTGATGCACAAGGGGACTATTTTGAAGAATTTTAACTAATCTGTTTGGATCTAGATTTATTGATCTTATTGGTACAAATGGTTAATTTGTACCAATAAGATCAATAAATCTATTTTTCCTAGAAAATGCACATTACTTTAATAATGTACCCTGCATCAAATGGGTGCTATATCCAGAGATGCCACTCATAAAATAGTAAAAAAGAAGAAACAGTGCGTGAATAAACAAAAATAGTGGAAAAAGAAGAAATCCCATGCAAATAAAGCAGATAAGTGGAGCTTATTTTAGAAAAATGTAATGTATGGCAAACAAACATTTAGTTCATTTTTTGTTTCAACTTTAACTATTCACATCATTTTAATTTATGTCTGAACCTGCTCTATTTTGTGAAGTTTTTCCTTTACTGGTTTCTTTGAAATAAATAATTTAAATTTGAAATAGGAGTTAATTTTTTTACTCTTACAGCATTGGAGATTTAAATAAAGGAATGCTAAAGGAAAAATACTAATTTTCAAGACAGATGGAAAAAGATTGAAATTGAGAGATGCTGGAAATTAATACTTAATTACTGCTGGGAAGAAAGGGAAAAAACATACACACCATGGAATTTTTAGAAAAATTCTCCTGATGATGCAAAATGATTAATAAATAAATAAAATATAAAAAGCAGAAATCTACCAATCATATCGAATGAATGGATAATACCTATAATAATCTTTCCAAAGATGTTTTTCCTTTAATATAACTTGATGATGATGTCAAATGATTTAATATGCATAAAATACAAATCGCATAAGAAAATTTAAATAAAATAAGTTAAAACAAGCTTAAAATAAATTAGAAATAAGAAATGAGACACAGAATGCTTTTTTTTATTTGAAGGAAATGATTTTAGATGATCATTTGAATTAATGATAGTGTGTACATAATAAATTGTACAGCCAAAAATATAAATTATACAAGAACTATTAAATGAAAATAAGATTTTAATTTATATCAATTAAAAAGTTATAAAATAAGAACAATGAATTAGGGAATGCAATCCCGATCCTGCGGGAACGGGATCCTGCGTGATCCCGCACAAATATTTGCGGGACTAGTCCCACGGGATTACGATCCTAATCCCGCAGGATTGGTACTGAGAAATAAATTATTTTTTATTAAAATTTCATGCCGCTTTCCCAATCAATAGACCGTAGACCGAAAATTTTTGAATAATCATGTCTCTTATCTTACAATAAACGAATCAATAATTAAAAATTTTAATTTAAAGTTTTATTTTTTTAAATTATCTTCTAATAAAAGAGTCTGGATTAAACATCGAAACATCTAAATCTAAACATCGTAATCTAAATTTTTCGCAAACTTCCCAGTCCCAAATGAACTGAAATATTTCATACTAATTTATTTCTTAGCAAACAGTCAAGAATTAATTATAAAAGTTTTCATTTTAGTTTTTAATTGTTTTTAGTTACTAAAGTTACAATCTAGACTAGGAAATGATTCATTGGATTTGTTCGATTTTGTGAGTTCTTTTTTCAGCAACTAAGAAAATGACGTAAGTATGTGAATGTTTTTATAAATTGTATTTTTCTGCAAATTCCTGATTTTTAGCAACAAACATAACTAATACTAATATATTAAGACATAACTTAGTATATCATTCTGAAAATCATGATTATAATTTTCATAAATTATCTCATTAAGATTAATTATTATTATTAAAGTTAGCTTCATAGTGCTTAAAATTTTACTTTTTTTACTTTTCTCTGTTGAAATGAAGCCCTGGCTAAATGAAATATCAATCCCGCGGGATTGCGGGATCAATAAATCTCAATCCTGAAATCCCGCAAGACGAAAAACAGTGCGGGATTGCATTCCCTACAATGAATACGTATGTATTTAACATTTTTTGAAGAAATCAGTAATTGAACTCTGGTGTAATTTTGGATGCTGAAAAAGTGCATTCTCTAAACAACTGATGTTTCCTGACACTTCTTTCCCATTATTTTGGTCTTCAAAAAAATCATGAAGTGCCCTAAGTGCTTCTGCAGCCTGTTTTATTGTAGGTGTTTAGGGGGTGGGGGGATGTCATTCTTGTCCTCATCTGAAGAGCATTGAGCATCATCATTACCTGCATTCACTCTAACCTGTTTATTGCATCCTCCTCTGTTATTTCTTCCATACACTGTCATCTATCTTAGTGTATCACAAAAAATTAATTACATGTGATAATGATAACTGTTTTGACAGTTCTTGAAGCATAGTGTCACATTCACTGTCTACATCTTCATCATGAGGAAAGTCAATTAGATTTTCTTCAGGACCACTGAATTTTTGAAACCAGCTCACTGAAAATAGTGCTTTATGGTTTCTATGGAAACCTCTTGCCATGCAGCTTCTGCGGTTCCAACTGCGATAAGAAGGCTGACGATAGAATGGTGTATTATTTTCATGGTTGAACAAAATTTGCCGAATAAGTTTTTTCTATAGTGCTTTTTTTTTTAAACTATGGATTACAGTTCGATCCATAGGCTGAAGTTCTAAAGTCGCATTAGGTGGCAGATATTCAATATTTACGTCTTTTAAATTAAAATTTTTTTTTAGTGTGTGCAGTACAGTTGTCAACGATTAATAAAATTTTTCGGTACTGCAGTTTCATTTCTTTATCCAGAGCTCGAATCCACTCTTCAAACAGTGCGCCAGTCATCCATGCTTTCTTATTTGGATCAATATATGATTAGTAATTTGCTCCAAGACATAGTGTAACCCTTTGTTCCGTACGTTTAACTCCTTTGCATGCTTCATCTTTAAAAACCAATGATCAATCGGGTAAAAGTTCGTACAAAAGTGCAGTTTCATCTACATTAACAACATCATCCTCATTTTAATTTTCCAGCAGTTTTTTTTAAAAATTGTTTCTTCCTTAAATAATTTTATAGTGTCTTTATTCACAGATGAACTCTCACGCATATTTTTATAAACTTAATTTCATGTGTGAGTTTAAAATTTTGAAGCCAACCATCAGATGCTTTGAATGTCTCATTAGGATGAAGCTTTTCGATGAATACATTTAAGTCATTTCCTTCAACAGGAATATTTTTTGCATGCATGTTCTTCAGCCAGTCTGTAAGGCCTTTTTCCAGAAGAAGAAATTTCCCTTCTCTGATTCTCATTCTATTCAGCCACCAAGCTTCAGCAACTATTGCTGTGTTTACATGCCCCCCCCCCCCCCGTACCGTCTCTCATTGGAAATACCCTGATTGTTAATTCATTATTTTGTACTTCATTCAGTTGGAATAAATGCATGGGATGAATTCAGAAATAATTACTCTTTTTCTTTATACCTGATTCATTTTCTTACCACGACTTAACATTTATTAAAATCTGTCCCTTATTGTTTATTAAAACCCATCATCCCACCCCTTATTTTTAGTGTTTATATTTGGCAACCCCGATCCCTAGTTGCGTGCAATCACCCTATACATAAATGGTACATTACCTTTCAATAAAAACGTGTGATCTCTAAAACAATTCTTAACAGCAGGTTAAAAAATTAAAAGAATTTTTTTTGGTATTTTTAATATTACTTTTCTAGGGAGTAATTTTGTAAGCGGGTGTCAGCTATTTATGGCGACTTTTTTTGTCGCCAAATTTTGCACGTGTGAAACACCATTTTAGAATACGATAAAATAATACACCACGGTGAGCACTGTCAGCAAAGACAAAGCATTTTAACACATTAAAATTGCACAGATATTCCACAAAAAAAAAAAACAATAAAACAAAATACACTGTCCATACTTAACACTAAAAAACGTCAGCAATTTCAGTAACAGGCAATTCAAAATAAGTAAACAGTAAACCGCTTTTAACTAAAAAAATTTCAGTATATTAAACAATCTAGTTCTACAGTTTATGTAAAAAATAGGCACAACCAGTGGACCCGTTTTTAACTAAAAAAAACAACAGTGGCATTAAAGCAACCTACCGTTGTACAGCTAATGTAAACTGGGCAAACACTGGCCCGTTTTAAACTCAAAAAAACATCGGTGGATCAAACAACCTAGTTATACACCTCATATAAAGTCACTATAGCACTTATGAAAACATAACATCAAATATCCATTTACAATTCACATTGAAAACCTTAAGCAATTGCAAAAATTCTTTAAAAAAACCTTACCTTTATTTTAAGAAAATCCTCAAAAATATCCATAACGCACTCCAGGTAATAACAAAACACAAAAAAGCTTCCTTTTATTTAACTTTATATTCACACCCCCCTTCAAATAAACACACACTTCCTTTTTAAACAATAACATAATATTCACTACACTTTAAGCAACGTAACACATTTCCAAATAAAAAAAATACACCTTATATTCTCCGTAATAACAAACCAAACACCAAACAAGAACTCACGCATCGAATTCAAATTCAGCTCCTTATAAAACTTCGGTTTACCGATTACAGTTAAATTGCCTAAACCAATCACAAAATTCCTTTACCAAACATCCTGGTATCGTTTAATGAACCCACTGAGCGTGTTTTCATCAAACTACAGCACCAGTTAACAACTCAACTCCAAACACAGGTTGCAACAGATATCTGAAACTATCGCTATCGTAAACAAACTGTCCAACGAACATCAAATTTGGTGAAACATCGGCACTTGGCGAGGACACCTGCTAACGAAATTCCCCCTCCTTTTCTATTTATATATAAATCAGTTTATTATACAATATTCACTTACATGCACAGTGAAAATAAGAAAATTTTTAAATAAAGGAAAAATAAAATACCAAGAATAGCCTTTTTCTCCTTTCTTGCTATCTGTGGATTTAATTTTGGCCGTTGATTTAGATTTGGTACACAAGCACCCCATCATAGCGTTTGTAGCTTTTATGGCTAGAAGAAAAATAATTATAATTTAAAAAATAGTAAATATTATTTCAGAACATAAACTGGTCTAAATATATTTTGCAAACCTAAAAAAATAGTTTGTAAGTTTTGAAGAAAAATGCAAAATTATAACAAATCATGTGCTTTTGAATTAATTTAATGTAACAAGAGATAATAGTCAAGAAATTAAAATAATTTCGCAAGAGTAAATGAAAATTTTGAGCACATTTAGTAGAGGTATTTATCACTGAATATATTCCAAAAATAAAATATACTGATATAGTTACTTTAATCAGAATATTCAAGTATTTTTGATGGAATATACGAAAAGGTTAGATATTTGGCTTCAATGGCAATTTTTTTTTCTATGGATTTTCTTTGGTGATTTGAGTATGAAAGTAATAAAAAATGGTTTCCCGTTATAGTAGATGTAAAAACAGTTTTTGGTACTTACGTATTATCCCAGTGGTCTGCCAAGAACAGCGATTTTTTGCCAAGATAAATGTTGGATGCATGAAATTATTGATGTTTGGAATACGATTGGCAACAGTTTGCCAGCGCATTTGACGAAAAAATAGCTTGGCGGGAATGATTGCCGGGATAATACTTATGTACCCAGTTTTTCCATATATATTATACATAATCCTTGACAGACTTGTGACACTGCAAAACACTTCATCTCACCATGGAGGCAAATATTCAAGAAGTGCCAAAAATATAAAGTAGGTTGATCACAACAAGTTATCTGATGCTAAACTTACAGTGCATTACTTTTATTAAAATACTAAAATGGAATTTTCTGCCAATACTATTCAACATGATTTTGATTTACAGAAAATACATGCATGTGTGCTTTTCCATGTTTCACTCAAAAACTGAGAATTATGGAATGGACTTTGACCAAAACTTTAAAACAAGAGATGAAAAGTAACAGATGCAGGAACCAGGCCTCGAAAAATCTTAAAATTTTTACACACCTTTTCGGGCAGGTCCTACACTCGCTTTTCGTATGATGCATTCGGCCCCTAATAAGGCATATTCATAAAAAAAGGCATAATTCCAAATGAAAAAACCCCCAAAGATTGGGTAAGATAGAATGTTACCGAGCTACACATTGCTCGGTTCTTGCATATTCTTTGGAACATACAGGGTTCACACTAGGAAAAAAATTTGGGCAAGATTCTCCCACTCCAAAATTAAGTGGGATTTTTTAAAAATCTGAGTGAGAATTTTGTTTGTTTTCAAAAACTTAATTTTATTTATTTATTTACTTTTTCACATTTTACAAGCAAAATTAATATCATTACAAAAATACAGTGCAGCTAAGATTATAAATATCAAAATTAGCAATATAATATACAAATGAATTTGATATCACTACAATTTAATATCTTTCTTTCTTTACTCCATTAAATGTTTTAGCTGCTTCATCAAAATCAAACAACTCAGTATGCGGAAAAAGCCCATGAGTATCATTTTTTTTTTTTTGAGTGGGATTTAGTATGGTATTGCGGAAATTGCACAATCCCGCAGTCTTGTACGAACCCTGACATAAAAATTTAAACTTCCCACTATTTTAAATTATGTAAAATCCATGGAAAACCTTGCATATTTACCATACAATCCATGGCAATTTTTCTCAATTTGGCGACTTATGTATACAGTCGACTCTCTGAAATCCGCACATCTATAATCCGCAATAATTTTTTGATGTAAACAGTGAAATTTGCAGTTAACAGTTAAGTAACACTAGGAAATTACGGGTGAGTTGAGTTGTAGAATTAAAAGAAATTTTATGCTATTTTTCATATTTTTTGCATATATCTAATTAAAATTGTTCTTTTAACCCATCTAACAAAGTCTGAGCAGTAAAATGAAAGCATGATTAGCTGACAGAAAAGATTCTGAGAGACAATCTCGCACACTCAGTTAACGAAACGTGCATTATTTTGATTTTCATTTTTTATTGAAAGAAAGAGAAATTTTCAAAAAATTTCTCTTGAAGAAGGCTTATCTTTAGGCTATAAATATTTAGAATTCATCCAAAATTATTCATTGGCATCACCACAAGAAATAATGACAATAAACAGACTCCAGGAAAAAATATTTAAACATAAATCAAAAGCCCTAAAACAAACAACAATTGATTCCAAAATTAAAAAAATAGTAATATAAAATTAAAGTATGAAAGTTTAAGCCTTCTTCAAGAAAAATTTAAGTCTGCAAAAGTTTTGTAAAATAAAATTAATTTTTTTTCATATATTTTAATAAATTCTTTAATAATTAAACTAAATGTGACAGTATAATTAATTTCAGCCATTAAAAATGTTCTGTTGCTTCATAACTATAGTAAGAAAAAATGTAAACAAAACAATGATCTGTAATCCGCAAAATTGTATAATCCGCAAACCCCTTGGTCCCAAGGTGCGCGGAGAGTCTACTGTATGTACATTTAATAATTAGTTAGCAGAAAACAGTCCTTCATATGTTTTCTTTGATAAAAACTACAGAACAACTAGAATAGATTGGCAGTGACTTTTCATTATTTGGCAATTTATACATAATCATAACCAATAACTACTGCTCATCATAGTCAGATAAAAGAAAAAACTATCTGCGCACATAATCCAAAACTATCTGCAAACTCATAATAGCTTGTGATAACTGAATACATATTGCGTATATGAACACGTGTATGTATGCATACACACACACATCTGTGCAACGTGCTTGTGGTACAGTGGCTAGAAAAGAAAACCTTGCAATTACCGGAAAACTATCTGCAAGACCTTTGAATGTATCCGCGCCCGGCGTGCGTCTACATTATCTGACTAGGCTGCTCATGTAAGGTTACCGGGTAGATCATTATCCAGATATTCATACACAAAATCCTTTGCAGTTTGGTGTATTTAGTTTCACTAAATATATCATCTTGACCCGCTGACAAATATCCAAGCTGTACTATAACTGCTATAATGGCATAGTTAACGCCACCAAATATTTATACTGGTAGCAAATAAGCTGAACCTAACCGGCTTTACTATAATCTGCATTCTAATTATTTTTCATTTTCAAGATACTGGGTGCTAACATTTTGGAATACAAGGTTTAGATTCCACCCTGCTTGGGGAAATAGTCTTTTGCCAGATTGTACTTGTACATGATGCCAAAATGGTGCTTTTTAAATCAGTTATTCTGTTTCGGAAAAATGAATAATCTGTAATTCTAAACTCCTGCTATCTAAGAGAACTTACTATTTGAAAATTGTCAATTTTGTGTAACACACTTATTTAATTCACATACTTTTTAATTTGGCATAAAATTGGTGTAATTCTACTTCATGTTTGTCAATTTCATGTCTACTTCATGTTTGTCGCGATTCTACATACTTGGAATTGCTTTGTTGCAAAGGCAGGAATGATTTTATGCTGGCGAAAATTGCCAAGCATGGCAACCTTTATGCATATTTTTTATTAATATTTTCTAAAATAATTTGAATTTCAAAATTTAAGTCAGCTTATCGGCTTCCCCAGAATTTTCCAAATTCATGGACACCTTCGTCGAAACTCAAATCCCCACGGTTTCGGAGGAGATAGCAGAACAAGCTTCTGACAGCGGCCGTAACTTTTTTTTAGAGTAGAGATTTTTGCTGTTACAGATTCAAAGAAAAAAATTTTCGACCTCCCTTGAAGTTCTCCATAATCATGCATTTGGGGGCAAATTCTTAGGTTTGGTTAGAATAAAAAATAAAGAGTAAATATATTTTCTTATCTTGTTTCATATGACTCCTGATACTAAAGCTGTATGAAAACTGATTTACCCAGTCAAGAGTTATGCTGATTTGAACCGGTCACTCAGAAAACTAAAAACATATTTAAAAAAAAAAATCTAAAAAAACGAACCAATAAAACCAAGAAATTCCAAGACAAAAGCATTATAGTACATACATACATACAACTATCAAGGCTCTACAAAAAAACTGTGGGGCAATTCTGCAAATTGTTTGTGAAGTCCTTTTCCAATTACCCCCAAATGACCTTATTTCTTTAATTAACCGGAGATGCTACTTTAAAAAATGGAAAAAACAGAAAAATTAATGTACCTCATTTAAAGCTCACTGAATTTACTTTATCGTACAAACCATGAATTGCCCTGCAGCATAAGAACATTATGAGGCTAATTTTGTCTAGAGTTAAAAACAAATTTTTTATTCTTTATCTATACATAGTTTTACGAAAGTGAATGATATTTAAGAATCACAAAATACCATGCTAATGAAAATATAGTTTGAGTATTACGATACATAACTAAATTAAAATAAAAACTTATAGAGCAAAGAAATCATAAAAATATTTGTGCAAAACATACAGCTCTGCAATTAGACAGGTTTTTGAATCATTTCTAGCAATATTAGTGCATAAGCTTTTCTTGGAGCAATACCACTAAATACTAATGTAACATGGGCTGATTTTTAACATACAAATCATTCAGACTATTTAAAGGTACAGCTGAAACAGCTGGGAAAAACAAAAATATGTACACAAAATTTGCGTTTCGATGGCAAAGTTTATTTACACCCTTTCTGGCAACCCTATGTGCCTCGTGATTGGCTAATTCGGAAATTGTTTTATTTGTCGGGTCTGTCAGAATAAACAATAAATCGCAACTAGGGCATCTTAGGGTGCATTCGTAAACGACAAAGTCCTTGCACGAGTTTTCGTAAGAAAACTGGATAACTGGAATGTGTGCGTTTAGTATACGTCCATGGTTATAGTTTAACTATATGCCCGGAATGATTCGTCTTCTCGCAGCAGACGAGCAAGTCACCAAATCAGCTGTATTCATGGTTGTATTTTATTTATGTCTGTCAGATGAGATGTTTAGTGTATTATTCTGGCTTGTCCTTTCGTAACAGCGTTAAAAATTTCCAAAATGGGAATTATATTAAGTATTTAAAAAGTATATGATTATTCTAACATGGAACACAAGGGCGAATTGGAAGCGGACAAAATGCAAAACGAAACAGAATGTCCGTATCCTGAAATATTAAATAAAGTGTCTGACAGTTCAGATGCTAACCTTTCTTCACACGATGATGTAAAAGTTAAAGTTGAGATAGAATTAAAGGAAGAAGAAAATGGATTGATTTATCAGCCTGATTTTTATGGACATTTGAGGCTGGTTAGCTTAAACCAAATACCACCAAATGATTGCAGTGCAATAAAAAGTAAGAAAATGCAGATATACACAGTATTTGTCTAGTAAATATTAGACAACTGAATCCAATGAAAATAATATGGTCACTGGATCAATAAAATCTCTTGATGACTGTTTTATTACTTGTTGCGAATATAAATGAAAGCCTTATATTGTGTATTAAATGTGCTTTACGGATAAATTGATTATTAACAATTTTATTATTATTGGCGGTGAAGTTAAAGTACTATACTAGTGCTAAATTGGAACTTTTAAATTATATTTTGTTATGGATAAAAAATCCCTATTCAGCTTAATTCAAGTGACAAGATAAAAAATTCCTCTAGAAAAGTTATTCTGTGAACTGAGTTTTTTTTCTTAAAGGGATGGCAGGAGTGTTTACAAACTTTCCAATTAGTGTACTACTATTACAAGATATATTAACTTTGCAATTTGAAGTTGTAATTTAAACTTCTTACTTTAAAGTTGAGATTTTTGAAAAACTATAGTTTTTTTTTTTCAAATTAGCTTTTTCAGAAAAACTCCCTCATATTCTTTGGGTTGGGTAAAATAGCAACAACCCTGCTACATGAGCATTTTCCCTTCCGATATATGAATTTTATTTTGTCTTACTGTTGTAATTTTAACATTCTTTTTAACACTCTTATTTAGGACTCGTGTTCTTCGGGTTGGATAAAATAGCAACAACCCTGCTACATGAGCATTTTCCCTTCCAATATAGGAATTTTATTTTATTTTGTCTGACTGTTGTAATTTTAACATTCTTTTTAACACTCTTATTTAGGACTTTCACTTGTATCCATTAATGTAATTGAACCTTGTAATTCAATTTTCACCCACTTCCAGACATCCAATTAACTTGAAATTTTGTAGATCTATAAAAAGTTGAGGGCAATATGATAATATTGAAAATCGTGTACTTAGCAGTTATAATTCTTTTACAGGAGCTTGCAAAGACTGTGGCAAGTAATTGTTTAAAGCATATTTTAGAGAGCTTATGCTTTACACCTATTTCAAACAAAACAAAATTTATATATGTTGTTTAGGATTGCAAAATAAGGACCTCCTTCAAAAATAGTATATTTAGTATTTATAGATTTTTTACAGGTTCACTCAAAAGAATTTCAACACATTACGGACTATTGCAGTTTAGACATTCATATATTTTTATGCACAATATAATTTCCTTTAGCAAAAAAACAAAATAGAGAAAGCTTTAGCGAAATGCAATTTATTCTTAAAAGTTAATGATCATTGCATTTTTTAATCAGCTTGAAAAAATAATAATAAAAGCAAACACTAAGAACAAAAAAAGAGATTAAAAAATTAATATTATTGTTTTTAAACACATATACTTATAACTCAGAATTTTTCTTTGTTTTAAACTGACCCAAATACTTGCCAAAATTATTTTTTTTTTCTGGGTATGCTGTAAGATGTTATTAAAATGGCAAAAGTTAATCATTTTCTATTTCATTTTAATGGGAATTTAAAAGCACTAGTACTTGTGTGCAATTTAGTGAAAGTGGATTAATTTTTTTCATATTGTGAGATCCCCCCCCCCTTCCCGTTTTGTAAAAATGAATCCAGTTTAATTCCTGCTGCTGCACTTATGTATGATCTGCAGGTGACTAAAAAAAATCTAATGAACTGAAAATCTCATAAGTAGTTCTACGTTTTTTTGTTACTACTGAGTACTATTCCTTTGTTGTTGTACTTCTTTATCATTATTTTGGAGTTCTTATTGAGCAAAAATCTGTGAGCCCTTTTCTGGACACACAGTATGTCATATTTCTTTTAAAGTATAAAAGTTGTACTGAATTATTTCAGATATTTATGACTGGCACTATGTGCAACCCCCTCTGTCTATAACTCAGATGAATGAAGATGCTGCTATACTTCCTGAAGAAACAAATAGCTTTAATGAGGAATATGTATATGGGCAGTTAAATAATGCTTATACTATATCTGAAGAAACAGAACAGGAATTAGCTACAAGAAATCTTCATGAATCTGTACTTTCATCCCCTGAAGTGTTTGACTATTCATCTGAAGATCTTTCGCAGCATCAAGTACCCAAATCTAGTCAGGTTGTTTTAATTTTTTGCTACTATATTAGTTTTTATTATTATAATTCTTTTCATGTTTAATGTTCCTAGATTATTAAAATTTCAGATCATGTCAAACAGGTATGTAACATATTGATGACCAAATTTCATTTAAACTATCAAACCAGGGAAAAGACACAGTTAATTGTTATCATCTAAATATTCCTGAATATATAAATTTGTTAATTTCTTAACAGCTGATGACTGCATTCATGGGCGCCGGCAGCATAGGGCAAGGGGGGGGCAATGCCCCCCCTGGATTTTTGTATGCAGTGTTTTCCCTTGCTTTTTTGCACTTTTCAACATGATAACCATACGTTAAAGTAGTCTTTGCCCCCCCCCCCCCAGGGCCGGCCCTAACAGGTTTGCCGCCCCGGACAAAAATATAAAATGCCGCCCCCCCCCCACAGTAAAATTACTATTAAAAGAAATAAATTGTTCACAGATACTGTTTTCATGCCTATAAAACTGGAATAGCTCTTTAAACATAACACAGCATAAGAAAAACCATATTTATTAAAAATCACACATTAAGCTAAAAACCAAAAGAAAGAGTAAGAAATCAAGAGTTTTTTTCTGACTTTTAATTCCGCAAAATTCCTGACTTTTTCTCTTAAATAAATTTTGCAACTAATTCATGTTCGATAGCGGATAGCCAATGTAGTTAAATTATTTAACCTGTCTAGAAGAGTTGTGGAACACAAGAAATTTTTACTTTTCATTTTGAGAAACTCTTCTCTGCACTTGCCACAATTATCGGCAAAGAAAGCGGAATTCTCGAAGCAAGAGCAAGATGTGGTGTAAAATCTAGAGTTGAAATTAGCTTTAAAATTTCAATTGGACTTTCCTTTTTGCCTAATAAGGCCGTAACTGACACTATTCCATTTACTAGATCAAGCGCGTTTATATTCCCTGGTTCCCCATCGGTCAAAATTAACTCCAATTGTTTACTCTATAAACAGTGTTAACACTGTTACACTGTGTTACAATGTTTAATTAGCACTTTTTAGGAGTGTCTTTTAACTCATATATGTCGTGCAAAAATTTAAAACAATTACATTGGGTGCTTATTAAATTAAATCTGCACTCTAAGGTATTAATCGCTTTGTTTTTCTCTATTCTAAAAAAAGTAACGGCCGCTGTCAAAAGCTTCTTCGGCTTCACCTAACCATGGGGATTTGAATTTCTAGAAAAATGTCCACGGATTCGGAAAATTCCGAGGAACCTGATAAGCTCACTTAAATTTTGCAAATCGAATTATTTTAGAAGATATTAATAAAAAAACTGAAAAAATAAAACATAATGGCTGACAGATTTGGCATAAAATCATTCATTCCTTTGCAAAAAAGCAATTCAAAGTATGTAGAATCGTGAAATTGACAAACATGAAGTAGAATGACACCCATTTTACGCCAAATTAAAAATTATATGAAATAAATAACTCAAAGTGTGTTAGACAAAGTTGGCAATTTTCAAATAGTAAGTTCGCTTAGACAACAGGAGTTTAGAATGAGCGATTATTCGTTTTTTCAAAACAGAATAACTAATTGTAACTGATTTTATGACTGCGCCATTTTGGCATTTGGTGCTATCTGGCAAAATGGTATCTTTCCAAAAAAGTTCAATCTAAACCACGAATTCAAAAAATGTTAGAACCCGCCAATATCTTGAAAATGAAAAATAATTAAAATGCAGATTATTTTAAAGCCGGTTCGGTCGAGCTGGAGTATTTGCTACCAGTAGAAATATTTGGTGGCGTTAACTATGCCATTATAGCAGTTATACTGCATTTTGGATATTTGCCAGAGCGGCGAGATGATATAATTCGAGGTGCTAAATACGCCAATCTGCAAAGGATTATGTATATGAAAATATGGATAACGGTTTTCCGGGAACCTTACAAGAGCAGTAATTATAGGTTGTGAGCATGTGTAAATCGCCAAATAATGAAAAGTCGGCGTTGATGGCAAGCTCTTACATAGTTTTTAACAAAGAAAACATATAAAGTACTGTTTTCTTAGAGCGAATTATTAACTATACGTATACGCAAGTCGCCAAATTATGAAAATTCGCCATGATTGGCTAATACGCAAGGTGTTTCATGGGTTTCACGTAATTAAAAATAGTGCGAAGTTTAAATTTTTATGTTCCAAGCAACATGACAGAAACAAGCAATGTGTAGCTCGATAACATTCTATCTGATCCAACCATTGGGTTTTGTTTGTTGAAATTATGCCTTTTTTACGAATAAGCCCTATTTAGGGGCCCGAATGCCTCATACGAAAAGCGAGCTAAACGAGTCTAGGGGCCGTGGCCCCTAGTACTGTAAAAAAATAAACTATCTTAAATTTTAATTTAGGATCTTTTACCAGATCATCTCGTGCTTCGCAATCAAAATTAATATGTTACATGGCTGCTTAAACTCAGTGTTAGGCAGAATACTATCTCCATCTCGTCGGTCAGTTCTCTGGCATAACAGAACATTTCATTTAAAATCACATCCAATCGAAGATCCTTTCAAAAAATCTTTACAGTTTCTTAAGCGTTCGAGAGCAGGTGGTAAATCGTTGTCTTTTGACTGAAATAGCTTTCTTAACGGATTCAAGCAATTGAAGATTTTGTACCAAATAATAATAGAGCATAGAAACATGAACTGTTTGAGAGAGTTAAGTAATCCTGAAGCCAAATCACTGGAATAAAAACTTAAAATCCTTTCATCAATTTTAACGGTAGCTTCAAGGTGTTTCATTATCATTAGAATTAGATTTGTCAATACCTTTATACCTTACCAAGAATGCGATCTGTTCGATATTTTTGGCATCAGGAATGCAATCTAGAAATATGGAATGGTATTTGCTTGTTGAATTTTATTAACAAAGTGTAATTTGAAACCAACTGGAAACCTTGTGAAAAATCTATGCAAAATGTGTAAATATTTGTTTGCACATCACATATAAACAACTGAAGCGAATGAAATGAAATTTTTAGCAGCACCAAAAGTGGCAGCTTAATTTAAACAGCAGGTTCTAAACTATTTCTAATTCGTTTAAAAGTTTTGAGATTTAAAACTGTTGTTTGAAAACTGTGTGTAAATGTATGTCCACCCTTTGTTAAAAAATGGCTCAATGGAATAGAATGAAATTTTGAATTACATTGAATAGTACGTTAATTGAAACGATAAGTACCAAAATTGTTTTAAATAATTCATAGACTTTGAAATTTTGTAAAAATCGCTTAAAAAGTTCTGGCATCCATCAAAAACGGATTAAGAGAACAGACTGAAATTAGGTCATATGATGGGTAACAAAGCATCATCGAAATTTTTAAAAGATTTGAATAAATTGAAAAAGTTTGTAAAATTTGCATTGTATTTTTTCTTTTCTTTTTTAGGGGACGGGGACAGAGGGGGAGGGCGTCACTTTAAGGCGTCTGGAGGTACTACAATAGGTGGCTGTCCGACTTAAACAAATTACGTCGATTTCTTTTATTATTATTATTTTTTTTCAATTTTGGGAAAATTGTGCAAAATTTTTACAGGCATAATATTAAAATTTCTAAAGAACAAAATTCAGTTACTATCGAGGAGATTGAGTTAAATAACATTGTTTGAATTTAAATATATAATATATATATATATATTATATTAGAGAAAATTTTGTGCGACCACTTCGTGAAAACAACTAGTGGTCAGACAAAAGGGAATGAAATGAAATTTTGTTAAATAGTAGGCGGTTGGTAAATTAAAATTTCAGGTTTTTAATTTTCTACAAATTTGAATTATTTTTTAGGTATGACGTAAACTTTGATAAAGTTTTTCGCGCATCATGCAAAATGATCAAAATATAATTCAATCGGACGTTGTAGTGTTAAATATAGGCTACTTGCTATTACAAAGAATTTTCAAGATATTCTCTTTTCAGTTTAATATTCATTACTAGCATCTTCTTTTGCAACAATACAATTTAAATGACTTCTTGATGTAGGAAGCTCATCCACTAAAGGAAAACGTTAATTTTGAATCTCGATTGACAGTTTGTTTCAGTAATTTGTTACTCTCTAACCTGTAATCATGGAACAAGAGTTATAACTTTGCTTTCTATATTTCTGTCAGTATGCTAATTCCATTGTTTGTACTCGTACAATGCAAACGAAATTTCGCGCGGTTAGTAAAAACCCATCAATGACGGATGGGTACATCAGCTAGTAAAGTTATACTGAATGATATTCTTCGGAATATTTTTTAACAACTATTTTACTAATACAAAATGTATTTTTCAAATTCGAGCCAAAATGCCGCCCCTAAAATTTGCCGCCCCGGACAGGGGTCCGGTTTGTCCGGCCCTAGGGCCGCCCCTGCCCCCCCCCCCAGGAAATATTCTGCCAGCGCCCATGACTGCATTAACAAGTTTGAGATGTTAGATTCAGGAATAGAATGCAAAAAGTTTACAATCTTTGCAGCCATACAAACATGGTGACATCACATCGGCATTAATTAAGTACATTCCTACTTCAGAATTATTTGTGATTCTTTGAAAGAATTTTATGTTTTTGTTCTTTATTTGGACATACTTCTTAACCCTTTTGTGCACAGTGGCTAGATATTCTAGCCTCAAAATTATTACTTCGATGTTGCTCATGTTGAAAGTTCATTAAATCAGAAGCATAAATTAGTTTTCCTATGTCTATTCACCAGACGATGATGAGATTTGCATAAAATAATAAAGAGTGGCAAAGTGTTAAGCACATTTTTCACTAGTGTGACAAATGTTTCACAGAAAAGTTATTGATGTTTCATTAAATTGATGTCAGAAGTTTAACTATCACTCCAGGAATCAGCAAAAACTGAAAAATATGATAAAAATGCTTGCACCGGAAAGGGTTTACAGGTGAATGGTAATATCTCTGACAGTAGAAGTTATTTTTAGTTTTGTGGAGATAAATTTCAATGTAGCATGATAAGTGATATACATTTTCCTAAGCTTAAAATATTGTGCCACAATTAATTCTCTAAATAAATACTAAACACACTTAGATTATAAAAAAGCCTTTAAATATGTCAGCCCAAGTGTGTTGCAAATACTTTAAAATAATTTTTAGAAAGAATGCCTTATACAGTAAATAAAGTCATCTGTAAAAGTTAATTTTTTTATGAAGAATGTACGATTGGTATTGTCAAGAAATAAATGTAAATGCTATGCTGCTTGTTTGTTTAACCATTATATACTATATCCGTTATGTTAATAGGTTTGTTGCATATTACTTGAGTAAACTGTTTATTAAAGTATTTATACTATTTATATATTTTTATATAAACAGTGTCCAAAATCTTTTCATCATCAGTGTATATAGATTAAGTTTATTAATTACTGGAAGAAACTACCGCTTTATTTATGTTAAAACATTCTTAAAATCATGATTTAAAAGCTTATTGTTGTGTTAAAGTGAGAATTATTTTAGGTAATCAGCATATCTTTTTGATTGATTCTGTTTTTTGAAATGCATTTTAAAACACTTTTTAGGATGGGCAAAGTTTTAAAAGAAGTCAAAAAAGTAAAGAACTTGCTTATATTCTTGCTGAAAAGAAACGTAACTATAGAAACAGAATTAAAGAAGAAAATCCAACTATGTGGTGTGCCATGAAACAGAAAGAGGCATGTAAAAAACGGGAGCAAAGAGAAGAAAAAAGGTTTATTTTACTTGAAATGCAGAAAACTATGCAGCTTCTTTCTCTTCCTGAAACTCCTGATGTTGAGAATCACAAGATGTATCTACAAGATTTACAAGACAGGTTATTATGTTATTTTTTCATAATATTTGATTTACTGCATCCTGTGACATAGGGACACTACGGATATTCATTTGGCCAGATACCAAATATCTGGCAAGAATTTTATTTGGATATCTAGCTTTTTTTTCTTTCTTTTCTGTTTTCTTTTTACCAATTTTCATAGATTACAAATAATTAAAAATAAGGCTTAAAATCCATTCTAAAAATAATTAAAATAATCTAAAAACTGTTTATATTTTGGACTCGCACATGGTTGTCTTCAGTTATACTGGTCTCATCATTTTAACTTCTTTGAACAAGGAAGGTGTTCCATGCAACATCCTGAATTGTGCTCATCATGTCGCTTACTGTGCCATCTGTTGAGATTACCAAAGATTTAAAAAAAAAAAAAAAAGGGGGGGGCATATGTTTCATTTTTATAATCTGCAGTTTTTCTAATATTGTTCAATTAAATTACAAATAAATACATTTAATAGTAAGTCTATTTCTATTTTAAATGTTTGGGCTAAATGTGAAAGGGCTGTGCTCAGTTTGTTAAATTTCAGATCATTAATATGTTCATTCTTTCTTTCCTTTATTTTGGAATGCCAAAGTGAAAAACAAAGGAAAGAAAAAAATGAGCATATTAATGATCTGAAATTTCATGTTTAGCCCATAAGTCCAAAATAGAAACAGATTTTTCTAATGTTGTTAAAACCCGAGATTATAAAAATAAAACATATGCCCTTTTTTGGAAATCTTTGGAGATCTCATCAACATGTGGCACAATAAACAATATGACTAGCACAACTCTGGATGACATATAGAACACCTTCCTCGCTCAACAAAGTCGAGATGATGAAACCAGTATGACTGAAGTCAGCCAGCCATGTGTGAAGCTGAAATATATTTTTAATGTTTTTTTGGTATATTTTAATTATTTTACTACTTCTTAGATTACTCAACTACAGTAGAGAGCCAGAAATCCTCACAGCTTGGGACCATGGCTTGTGAGGATTTTAGGATTTTGCAGATTTCGGGACATAAAAGAAAAAATCATTACATTTCTGATTTTAAAAAAGTAGGATACACTTACAATGAAATAAAAACAGTCAAAAGTATTTTACTTAGATTTTCACATTAAATACAAAAGCATAGGAGAAAATAGAAAAATTACATGAAGGCTAATAAAGCAAATGGTTTCAGAATTTCCTTTTTCTAATTTTGAAAGCATATTCTATGGTAATTTGTTTTAAAATATTATTTTTTTCTTCTTTCAGTTTCTTTCTTCCTTTTCTTTATTTTTTGCAAATTGTATATTATCATTAATTCTTGTTTTGTTACAGAACTTTGCTGTTCTAAAAATTTAAGGTATTCGTCTCCTAACTTTAAACTTTTATCAAATGGATTTTATTATTATTATTACCCCAGTTTTCATCATCAGAATCATATTTATCTGGATTCAAGACACTTTTCAACAATTTCATCACTGACAGATGACTTTGAATGGCATTATTTAGAGAAGATGTGCGGATTTCGGACGTTTGCGGATTTTAGGTCGGCGGATTTTTGGCTCTTGACTGTATTACTTATTTCTATAAGTTTTTTATTTACAATTTAAAATTTCAATTCTTCATATGTATTTGATAGTAATCATAATAAATTATGTCATGTTAGTATTTCAACTAGTGCAATATTGGAAAGTCCCTAGTTTTAATTGAAAATATCATTAAAAAAATTACACATAAATAAAATTGAATGCTAAATGTGACAAGAAAGGGGAAATAAAAATAAAAATTAGAAATCTTTTTGGGTTTGTTTCTCTATGAAATTAGTGCCAGTTCTACTACAGTTGAAGTTAATGCAGACTACAATTAATAATCAGCCTGCCTTCAAGAGTTAGATAATTGTCTTTAAAAATCTGTTATTGAAAGTATCACCATTCAATTAGTGGAAAATCGTTTAACAAATTTCCCAACTTTATCAAAAGTAGCAAAAATATACCTTCTTCAATCAACAGTATATACAGGGTATCCCAAAAAGGTGGTTACGGGCTTTAATTCTTTATCTATTAGTGGGTAGTGTAAATTGAAAAAGTGTTCAAAATAAGGTCAGAAATAAGAATCCATTAAGAAAAATTTCCTCTTACTAATTCTCAAAAAGTTAACACTTTTTTAATTTTTATACGACCCCTGTGCAAAAAAAATCTTCAATTAGAAAGTTTTTATTTTCCATCCAACAAGACCAATAGAAAAAAACCGCATAACTGTATCTCTAAAACTAACTGAATTATGATGCAGAAAAAAATTGGACTTATACCATTTTTCTGGACATTTTTTATCACATAAAAGGCTATTTTCTTGGTGAAAATAGGGGGCATATACAAATTGATAACAAGAATTTTAGATCAAAAATATGATATTGCAATTTTGAATGTGTTTTGATTTAAGCATCTTGAGTAAGAAATATTAAAAAATTTTTTGGTAAATAACTAAATCGAGGTTGATTAAAAATCTTTCCATTTACCTTGTGAAATCTGTATTTAAATTGTAAGCTAAAGAATATGCAAATTTTGTGAGCCTTGTTATGTACCTATTTTTTTTCTTATTTATGCTTTATCATGTTACTAATACTTATATTTATAAAACGTTTCACTACAAATAAATACATTAAATTTACAGTCAATAAAATTTATGTAAATGCAGGTAATTTTAAAATTAAAACATTTTTCGAAAATGAATAAGTACCTATTACGATTGCTAAATGTTCAATTTATAACCTTTTAGAGGGTACCACTCATATGAAAAAGCAAATTTCATTAAAAATTATGAAAATGCAAATAAAGAAAATGCAATTTGCAAAGCATTCTCAAAATGTTTTCCATCAATTCCAATACATAACTGAGCTCTTCTAATAATGCTTCTGTAAATACTTTGGAATTCTTCTCCAGTAATATTGTTGCATGCATCGATTATCTTTTGGTTTAGAATAGTTGCATTTAGGGAACAGGTATTATAAACTAGTGTTTGAAGCTGACCCCAAAAAATAAAAATTTAGTAACGTTAGATCAGGGAATCTGGGGCATGGGCGCCGGCAGAATATTTCCCAGGGGGGGCAAAGACTACTTCAACATATGGTTACCATGCTGGAAAGAGCAAAAAAGCAAGGAAAATCACTGCATACAAAAATCCAGGGGGGGCATTGCCCCCCCCCCCTTGCCATATGCTGCCAGTGCCCATGATCTGGGGGGCCATTCCGTGACTTCATTCAAACCAATCCACTGTTTATGAAAGTTAACATTGAGCATATATATAGTTTTGCTACACTTATAGCCTTGTGTGCAGGTGCTCCATCTTGTTGAAAATACATACATTTTACATACAATAATGGTGTATTTTACAGAATATCTGTTACTATGCCATCTAAAATAAGCTACAGATATTTTGAGGCTGTAAATGTCCCTTCATAAAACATAGGACCAAACATTTCTCCATTCCAAGTTTCGCACCACATGGAGACAGAAAATTTTCTTTGGTGGTGTATTTCTTGCACAAAATATGTTTTTGTATTATTCCAATAATGATCGTTATGAGTATTTATTGACCCATTTTCCGTAAATAAACATTAATCCGTCCACATAATATTTTTAACAAAATTCACATTTTTATCTTGTTGAATTAGCAACCAATCAGATGGATGGAGTGCTTGCAGTCTATGCTTACAAAATGGATGCCAATTATGTTTTTCAAGAATTCTATCAATTGGTGTTCTAGATAGTCCCAAAGTCACACTTGCTTTTAGAATACTTGTTCATGGGTTGGCAGAAAAATGCTGTTATATCCGTTTCTTCATTTTCACCGTTCAGGTGATTTCTCCCAGGCCCAAGTTTTGGATGAAAAGCACCTGAAGTTCACAATCGCCTCATTGTCCGGTAAACAAACATGCAAAAAATTTCAAGTGAATTTGGATATCGTTGTCCATATTGATGAGTTCCTGCATTATTTCTATTGCACTTAGAATAAATCATTGTTAATTCAAATATCTCATCATTTATTAAAAAAACCATTATGCAGTACTAGTTATATATTTTTATTTCAAAAATATGAAACTAAATATTGCTGCATAATTTTTAATACACTATTTATTCTGATATGTACAAGAAAAGTTTGGTTGAGTTGTTCTGATAAGAGTACTACTGGATACAAATGAGTAAACTCAAAAGAAATCGTCTAAATTCATTATGCAGTTGTTAAATATTCTTTTACCATAAGCATTTGAAATGGTTAAATACCAATTACTGGAAATGAAAATTGTCTGAGTTTATCTGTTTAAACATTGTTTTGAAAAATATGATAATTTTTAACGGAACCATGAATCTACCCTAAAAACACAAAAATGTAGATGTTTTCATACTTTCTATCTTTTATAACATGCAACAAATTTACATTTCTATTTTTCTCTATAGTCCCTTTGCAAGGACGTACCCAGGGGAAGTGGTCCAGGGGATCCGGACCCCCTCCAAAATTTCAGTTTTTGTAAATAAAATAATAATGATGAAGTTTTGTTGTCTAAAATTCTGCCTTTTTCACCGTTTGGACCCCATCCAAAATTTTTGGGCCCACCCCGAAATTTTTTTCTGGGTATGTTCCTGTCCCTTTGCACAGCCTTCCATTTTCATTTAAGCATATTTCACTCAGTTTTAAAGTTACAGTTATGTGTTTTTTTTCTGTTAGTCTTGTTGGATGGAAAATAAAAATTTTCTAATTGTTTCGTACGGGGGTCGTATAAAAATTAAAAAAGTAACTTTTTGTAAATGAATGAGAATTTTTTTCTTAACGGATTCTTATTTCTGACCTTATTTTGAACATTTTTTCAATTTACATCACCCACTAATCTCTAATCAATAAAGAATTAAAGCCCATAACCACCTTTTTGGGACACCCTGTATGGCAAAAGCATATTCCCAGAAACAAGGTTAATTAAAAAAAGAAAAGCTATCAAAGAATGTAGAACAATTATTTTTGCACCATAATTTATGAATCTTAAAATGTATAGTAATGCTAATTATGCTTCCGTCTACCTGTCTGTAGAAATTGTAGTATATATTATTATATTAGTAGTTGTAGTATGTATTATTTGAGTTATTATTGAATTGAGATTCAAAGTTTTCATGCATGTACCTTATTAAATCTTTTTTTCACTAACTTTTGACCTGTTTAGAGTCACGAACAAACTTGACTACTGCTCATAGCTACTTTAAGTCCCCTTCTAGCACTCTGCAGTTTGCATCATCTCTGCAGCATCTTGTACTACTATAGTCAGTTATATTTCAAATTAGAAACCACACTTGGCTAGTCATTAAAAGAAAGTGAGCTAGCTCGTATTCAAATAAGAATAGCTCCTTTTTTTATTTTTCAAGCTATGTAAAATAAATTATTTCATATTATAACAAAATTTGTAACTTCGTTATTATGTTACATTTAAAAAATGAATGTTCATCTGTAATATTCACAAACTGAAACTTAAGATTCTTCCTTCTGATATAAGTTATTAACTTATGTTGTCATTTTTGTTTTAAAAATTGAACATTATCAAGAAATGAAAGTCATTTTAATTCTTTTGTTATTCAGGCAATTTGTTTAATTCATAACTACTTTTTTTTCCACTTCCCCATAAATGCCAACTCTGTCACATAACTTGACATTTTTTTTCTGTTTTACTCAGTAACAATCAGCAAAATATTTTCAGGTTAAAAATAATATTTTCTGATTCTGTAAATAATTGTAATATTTCTTTTGTCATTTTATAAAGTTTTGAAATAGAAAAAATGTGCCTACTTTCATTGTAAATAAACAAATGATATTGAATGTGAATGATATACTCATTTTATGCTTTACCTAGATTTTAAATAGAGTATTTGTTACTTTATAGAAAAAGTTTCTAAACTTTTTTTCTGCCATGGTGTAGTTTTGAAATGAAAAAATTAACTTCTTATACAGAACATTTAGTGGGAAAGCCCTAAAATTTATATTAAAACTTCAAACACTAACCTTGATCTTTTTGCAAAGCACAAAGACTTGTTTGGCTGAGAACCTTGGCAAGAATGCTTCAAAGAGTTCCAGAAGCATAAATTGTGAAATGCTGCTTTTATTGATGAGAAAAAGGTTCAGACCATGTATAAGAAAAAATTAAAAAGTAACTTTATAGATCCTGTTGCATTTGTATAAATTGATGTTGTGATTTACTTCTGTAACAAAAACACTAAAGAAAAAAACTGGGTGTTAGAATGTATAATTAATAAAAACTTTTTATCATAACACACATAAAATGGTACTTATCAACTATATAATAATTTTGGAGGCTTTCTACTCTTGGAGATGTTTGAACTTTTTATTTTTTTGGACCTTTTACACTGCTCAAAATGATCATATTCTTGATAAATACCATTTAATGTGTGCTATTATTCAAAGTTTTTATTAATTTTATGTTAATTCTGTATTTAGAAATTTGTAAATACAGAAAAGAGTTTGTAAGAGAAAATGATGAGAATGCACATCAATGTGGAAACAAAATTTTACACTGTTAAGCATTTTCAAAATTTCTTTTTAATAGTGCTGAAAAATTTTTTCTCACCAACTTTTTAATATATTACTATACATATACCATTAAACTACATTTTGTGTTTTTATCTCTTTTGATCATTGATATATGATCACTTTTCATGATCCGAGAATTACTTTTTATTCAGTGTCATTTTGAACTGGCCATTTGAAATTCGATGATTCTTATCAAATTTGTATTTTAACATTAAAAAATTATTGTATATTAATATGTTTCGATTTTCACTCCTGATAAAATACTTTTCCAGGTATCCTGAAATCTGGAAACAGCTTATAGAGGCTTTGTCTGCAGCTGAACAAAGAAATAGTGAACTTATGATGGGACAGACTGCAAAAAAACGATCAACAAAACCTGTAGCAATGTACAAAGATGTTGTTGAAGCTCAAAAGAAGTATTTATATCGACAAAGAATTAAACTAGAAAGACCAGATTTATATGAACAGCAGAAAGCTCGCGATTCATATGCTAGGAGTATTAGGCGCATGTTAAAGAAAAAGTTAGCAGAATCTCCTGAAAATATTGTTAGTTAATTAAGTAGAAACTATGTGTGTGCTGGTATGCAGAAAATTTGCATTTATTCATGTTTTTTTTCTCTTATTTCTATAAAATGTTAAATAAGCATTTTGTTACTTTGTTATTTTTACCAAAAAATGTATGTACAGTTACAGTTTATTTTATAACAAATTTTTTAGTTTATTTTATTGTTGCCTGTTTATTGCTTAAAGATTTTATCTAAATTAAGAAAAATGTCAAATTGTTAAGAACACAAAATTTTGGTACTGCATTGAATTTATGTCAAACTTATCTGTTATTCAGTGATAAACCTTTTAATCTGCATGTGTGAAAACAAAGGAGGTTTCCCATTTAAAAATTTCCTTTCCTAAGTAAAGTTGCTTCATAATTTAACTATTATGAAATAGTTTTAGACATGTTTTAAACTGTTCAAAATTCATCATCCATTATTAACTTAATATGGCTGTATGGCTGGAGAAAATTGCTCACATCATTGAAAGTGTTGTTTCAATCTATTTGCACTTTCCCCAGAGATTCCCCTCAAAATTTAGATTTTTATTATGAAGAAAAAGATTTGTGTTCTGGCACCCTTCCGAATGCCTCTGAAAAAACTCTTGTACCATACTCTAGTTTCTAGCTTCAAATTAAAAGTAATATTTAGAATGATTATATCTAATTGTAGAGATTTTTTTTTTTTTTTATCAAACTATTTCTGAAATGCATACACAGAAATTCTCCAAGGGGAAGATCATTTTTCTGCTTTTTCATTTTGCCTTTTGAGCAATTACTAATACAGTAAAACAACACTATCAATAAAAAGGGATTCTACAGCAAGTAAATCAAGGAAGATTCATTTTCATAGTCAGTGTATTTGCATCTTTGTAATGATAGTATCAAACAGATTAATCATTGGCTCAAGTTGATAGGGATTCATTACTCATAAAAATCTTCTTGCATATGGCACTGGCTGAATTTATTGCTGAATGAAAAGAAAGGAACATTTTCCAAAATGATCAGAGGATAAAGGCATCTTACTACGGATAGTAAAATCCAGGAATAGGTGTGTGATAATTACACCAAAAATTTTCTAAAACTGTGGAACATCCTATATTGGTTGCATAAAAAGTTACTTATTAATATAGCCTGGATTTTGATGACCTAAAAAATCCTTAAAAATGTAAAAATGCCCTTAAATTATAAAAAAATGCACTAATAATTAAACAAAAATTTCAATCTAAACAAATAATTTATTACTAAATATGTTTTGTTACATTAAAACATATTTATCTAAAGAAACTGATATGTAACATATTAATATTTAAAACAAATATGAAATAATAAAAAGTTAAAGGAAGAAACAATATATTTATACTTGACTATATATTGACATCTCTAATTAAAATATATTTAAAGAAACTGAGATGAATATTCACTAAAATTTGAAAATGTAAAATCAAAAAATACTAAAGAAGAAAGTTAAAATATACTGATACCTAGATTTTTCTTTGTGTACAGACATAAATTTTAATGCACTTCAAATTTTAAATTTTACAAAATTACTAGAGATTAGAAGTACATTGCATTATTAAATGTTTTCTAATATTATTGATTGTGAAAGAACGTCTCTTGTCTGAGATTAAATTTTTGTATCTAGAGAAGCTTCTTTCAACACTTACTGATATGATCAGTGCATATTTGCAGAAAACTGAATCACTTACTGACAACTCTTCTTCGATTTCAAAAGTTGCCATTTCATCTGTTAAGATACGAGATTTTTCTTATTGTTTCGAAGCCATAGTTTTTCTTAAAACCTTGTTAAACTTTTCAATTATTCTCTGCCCAACTTTTTCTTTTGCCTTTTTCAAAACTGTATTCACTTTATCAATATAGCTTATCGCATCGACAAGTTCCAAATATTGTTTTTCTAATCTTGTGATTGTGGATCATAAGATACTAAAGTTAGATTTAATAAATTCCAAGTTTCCGTCATCTTTATCAGAAGAGAAAGCATTTTGTGCAATTTTAATTGAAGCAGCATTGAAACTATTTACAATAGACTTCACAGTCTGAAAATTTTTGCTGTAGTATATACATGCATTTAGCTAGGTACCCCAGTGCATAATCACTGGATTTGAGTGCAAAGCAAGACTAGCAGCTGTAGACTTAAAACATTCCTGGTGGTATGGAGCTTTCAGAAATATTTTAACATTAGACACTAGATTGTCAATATCAAGATAATTCACATGTATCACTTCAGCAATGCGATGCAATGCATGCACGAGACAAGTTACATGAATCAACTTAGGATAAAATCCTTTAATTGACTTTCCAGCCTTGACCATATATGATGCAGCATCAGAAATAATTAGAAAAACATCATTGTGCTGTACACTATATGGCCATAAAATATGTAGCAATTTGTTAAATAACTGGCAAATTGCTGAGTGATTTACTTTATCTGGTTCATCAACATTTAACAAAAATATTTTTGAAGGACTGTCTGTCTTCAGTGTCCCAGCTATAACATTTGCTGCAATATGACCCTCAGTATCATTTGTTCTGTCGATCGACTCAAATATTTTTTTTTATTTTTTATACACTCTCTAATTTTCAAGTTTCAACATAACAGTTATAGTTTCTGTGTAGAGTAGATTCATCCGGTATCATATGACCTGCATGTTTTTCTAAAAAGTGGCAAAGTCTAGAATTGTTCAGTTTGTCTAGAAGAATGTTTGCAGATACTAAAATTTCACATATAACTCCTTATAAAATGGTGACTTATTTGATCCACTTGATGAAGCACTTTGGGCAAGCAAAAGTTGAGATGCTTGCTTTTATGATTCAGCAAGTTGTTGTTGTGTGTGATTATGGCAACGCTACACTAGGGCGATCTGCCAAGGGGGGGTGCCTTGGTAGGAGGACTTTCTAAGGGGTTCTAACGCATATTCACGTTACATCTGGAGAAAACCTACCAAAACTCCAGACTGTTAGATCGACAGCCGCGCGATGGGACCCGAACCTGGGACCTTCACACTTCAGCCATCTACCATTTTCAATGGCATAACCACTGTTTAAGAGCTCGGATATGTTTATCTCTTCCAATATGCTGAACAATGCTAAATTGTTTTTTTGGCTGCAACTTTTGTTTCACACAGTTTGCAAAATAAAATTTCTCCATCTGTGGAAAACATATTTTCTCCTGACTCCCAAATAAACTTCTGCAAATGGCAAGATTTAGATGGCTTGATTTTTGGCATTTCATTAAGCACTATTTATTCTATCACCAAACAAAATAAAACTCTCACCACCTATACTTTCCACGTGCAGACTGACTCAGAATGTTTAGGAACAAATTTTCCTTCTTTTGACTCTCAAATTCCCTGTTTTCCCCTCTTCAAGAAAAGTCTACTGAATGACTGCAGTATCATCTAGCTTTAACATAAGAAATCAACTTAATTAGAGAGTTGAATATTCTTTTTAAGCATTGTAGAACAATTGCAATATTATAACAATTTTCATTACTTTTTGTTTAAATAATTAATAACTAATCACTAACTAAGTTACTAAATAAAATGAAAAACTATTAGAAAAATGTTACACTTCTTTAAAAAATGACCCACAGTTAATAAAGTATCATAAAATGCAAAATAATGTCCCAAAATAAAAATAAAAATGGCCCTAAAACGCCATAAAAAATAGAATAAACTAGAAAAAAGAAGCTAAAAAGAAGCAAAAAATGCAAAGCAATGCAAATGTCATCAAAATCCGGCCTATAATTATTAAACTATGCAAATTCTGTAATGTTATAGTAACTCTTCACTTTGTTAGTTGCAGTTTGTGTAGTGGTAGGTTTTAATGTTTGGAAATATGAAGAAAGTGAATGGAGGAGAGAAGCCAGGTTGTTTTATAGTATTTTTGCAAAAACTAAATTTTTGGCTTAAAAAGACACTAAAAGACTGGAGTTCCTTATTCTCATAGTTTGTTGACCTTCAGCTATTTAAATGTAAATTATACAAAATCTTGCTTTTTTTTGTGCCTGAACTGATCTTTTCATGTTCAAGGAAAAAACTAAAAATTTAATGTACTCTTTAATATTAACCTGACTAAAAGAACCAATCACTCCAATCAATAAATTCATTAACCCAATCTTTCACGAGATTGAATTAATAAATATTATCTTAATTGGATGACTAATTAGTGACTTTGAAAAGTCACTAATAAAAAACCAGATACCAGATTAAATCCCTAAACTGAGTACATTAGTTTCTTTTGTCTTTCATTTTTAAATTTAAACTAAAGTGTTTTAAAGTATTGTAAAACTAGGTTAAAATTTCATAAAAATTAATTCTACAGTCTTTTTCACCATTTCATCAGAAAAATAGGTTTTTATATACCTTAATGTAAAAGTTAAAATTTCCGATATCTTTCCTTAAACTTATTTTCCAAATTTTGTTAACTTATGAATTAAAATTACTTAGACACTGATATTTATGACTTGAAAAAGATGTTTGATTTCTATTATTTTTCAGATATTTGTCCATTTTTATGTAATGGCTTTCACCTTTATTTTTGTTTTATAACACAAAGGCTTACCTAGAGTATAATTTATCATTGTTGAAATTAATGGTACTGTGTATTCATTTAAAAATGTAATAGAGTGAAATCAGTAAAGCACCATTTATATGTCTTTCAAGGGATTGATCTGAAGCAAAATATTAATAAAAAGATGCATAAATGAAACCTTAATTAACAACTTTATTACAATTTAATGCTGCTAATCCAAAATTATGTAAATGTATATAATAGTAATACACTTAAAACAAAAAGTTTTTTGTGTAAAACTTTTTGGAAAAAATTTAAAGTAAATTACTTCATAATATTTTTTACACTGAAAACAAAGCTGCATTTTAAAATTAAAAAAAAATTAACCATAAAGTATGAAACAAACCATACTATCTTGTACTATATCTTAAATACTATATATCTTTAGTATTAATGCAACAGATATTGCTTACCAGTTATGATGTGATTTATATTTATACAGACTTTGAATTAAAAAATATATATATTTCAGTCTCATCTGCTACACTAATTGTCTTTGATTATTAATTACAGCAGTACAGATTGAATAAGTTCATGAAATGTTTTTTCACTTGTGTTCAGATTAACAAAATAAGTTATAAGCTTTTCAATATAGTCAATTTAGCCTTTAAAAATGGGTAATTAAAGTTATAACACTAGATTCTTCAAATGACCTTCTACCTGGAAAAGATTTCTTCCAGTGCATAATCACTGATACAGAAAATTTTAAACTTAGTGAAGATGAAAAATGACATATAACAGATAATGTGTGCCTTATACATTAAGTATTTTTGCATTAAAATGAGGAATGAATTGGGCCTTCACAAAAACAGTGTATAAATGTGGAATCAATATGAATGGGAAATGCATAAATGGGGTTTTACTGTAAATGAAAAGGAAACAACAGATGCCAAAACATAGTTGCTAGATATATAAATTAACTTAGTTGAATTGATTTAAATTTTTCTTTTAAATCATATAGTTTGAAAATTTTAAATATTTACTGTTTAAGTAAACACAATAATGAAACTCTAAAGAAAATTGGTAAAGTAATTGCCATTAGATGTAGTAAGTTCACCTTCTTTTATGTTATATTTATTAAAATGGACTTTTTGTGCAGAACATTTTCTTTGTGTAGTATTTTTTGTGCATGTATGACTGTATACGCTCGTGAAAATTAATTATTATTATTATTTTTTTTTTGTGTGCAATATTTCTGTGATCATTTCAAATCAAATTTCCTGCATGCCTGCATTTATAAATTGTATATTTTGATGAATTCAAGGATATCCTTATAATCTGGAAATGAAATTTCTGGTTTATCTTATCAGTTTTTAATGGAATTTAGTATAATGCAGATAAGACTACAAGCAACTTTTATCCTTCAAGCTTTAGATGTGATATGCACAATAACATGTGTATGTGTATAAAGTAATATATATGAAAATGTTCTTGTTTTTATTCAATCATTTTATGTTATATGTGTTGAAAATGAAGATTCTATTTATTGAACTTTCAAATTTAAATATATATGCATACAAGCAGTGTTTTTTTTCCTGTTATAATTATAATAGTTATTCATTTACTAAAATTTTCAATTATTATTCTTATTAATTTTAGTATTTTTTCTTTAAGCAGTGATATGCTTAATATTTTCAGAAGTGAGCCAGTAGCTTTCTAATTACAAATTTTTAAAAATCAGATTTTATTTTATTATTGTATAATTATTATTCATTTAAGAAAGGCTTGTTAAAAATTATTTTAGAATATTATTTTTTTAAGTACAAATAATTTCAGAAGGTATAACCTTTAACATAACCCCTGCACTCATCTATGAGATGATGACTGGAGTATGAATAAATAAAAATATTAAATAATTTCAGCAGCATTCATTTCACTGCAGTGATTGGTGCATTTTACATATTTTCATATCCCATATATAGAGCCACTATAAATAAGAGTATAAAAATACATTATTTAATTTTCAACAAATAAAATATAGATAAATAATTTGAAAAATAAATAAAAATGGCACTAAAATGCGCAGTGCTTATTTCAAGTAGTGTAAAAAGTACTATTAATTTGTACAGGCTTACCCCCAGGTATTTCTGGCTGGGTGCATCGCCCAACAAGTTTTACTGATCCTTTATTCTGGCCCAGCTGAAAAATCAGAATATCATTTTAAATGCTTTAATTCGATAGAATTATACATGGGAGCTTCATAATGCTTCCCAGCTGAGAAAAATTACTGGGGAGATGACTTTTATATATTTAATAAAGTATCAATATACTGTTTGTTTCTCAAAGGCAGAACAACCACAAACCAAATGTTTCTACTCCGAAAAGAGGGTGAAATGCTGTGGTGGTAACTTACTGAGGTTTAATTCTGCATGTGCTGTCTTTTATGACTCTATTTCTATTTCCAGTTTCATTTTTTCTATTTTATTTTTCAATTTTAAGAAAAAAATAACATTGGAGCTTTTTTAAAATATAATATTCCCCTCCCCCAAATGTACCCCTTTGTTGGGGGAAAAAATCAGTCTCTTTTGTTAAAACGACTGCAAGATATTAATGTAGGATGTACTTACCATTTAGTTTATTGTAAGGCACTTGTTGAAAAACAAGGAATACAGCAAACCACTTTCATTAATATGGGCAAAATATTTATTAATATACTATATTGTGTTTTAATCTGTGCAGTCAACAAAACTTCTATTTTAAAAATTCATCATCTAATGTTACCATTACATAACTAAAAACATCTTGCTTGTTTCTCAAAATAAAAACTATTCATGCAGAATATCAAATGCTCAATTTAAATGTTTAAATCTTTGAAATTTCAGCAGAAGAAAATTGTTCATTAATTTGAATCTCTTGAAAAATGTCAAGCTGCATAATCTTGAAGAGCTAATTGCACAAATTGTGAATTTACTTTGATAAGACACAAATTTTATGACTGAGTTTATCAATCTCATGCAATTTTTATTTTATGATGTCACCTTTTTGACTTTCATAAAATAAGTCCCAGTTGGTTCAGTTAACTTTCTAATGAAGGAGTAATATTATAACTTTTGATGACATTGGAAACTATATGTATAATGTTTTCTTTATATAGGACTGTTATGGAGAAATATAATCCTGTGTTTCAAAACAAAACTGTAAACCAAAGCAGACCGTATGTATGCATAAATGCACACATGAGGTTTGCTTTGGTTCATAGTTAATAAGTTTTCCTGAACACAAATGGACTTGATTTGATTTTTCACATGTGTAGAACTATAAATGATAGTACCTATTATGTTACCATTTTGTCAATTTTTGATAGAAAAATCAAGCTACTGTAGAGAGGAGGTGGATTCAATATATACTCTGTATTTTTATGTGTTTTTAACTCAAAACTGATGATTAAAAGGTAAATTTATGTGTTCAAATAAATTTCAGTCTAAATTTATTATATTAAAAATCTAAATAAAATCAAGTTTTTGTCAAACATAATGTAAAGAGAAGGTCTCATAGAAAGCCTGAAAATAGCAAAGCATAAATCATAATAGTTCTTCGATAGCTAGATATCTACAGTTACATTGTATTATTTGGTGTATTTTAATGTATAATATTCAAATTTGTATTCTTAATTTATTTTGGAAAAAGTGACAATTCAGTCGTATGATACATTTGGACTATATTTAAATTAAAAATTATTGTTTTTTTTTCAACTATTTTGTGCAATAAGCATTTTTTTACATTTCTCTATTACTTTGAATTACTTTTTTTTTTTTTTTTTGCTGTGATATACAAGATGTAATTTCAACATGATGAAATTGATTATAATCATAATAATTTGGCCTACACCAATCCCATTGTTGTAGTAGGCATTAATATTTTATGAAACGTGTAATGAATTATTGTGTTTGTCGTGGCAATGTGCAATTTTCTATATTTATATATACCTGTTTCAAGTTTTTTCTTATAGTTTCTCAGAATAAATATTTTAGATAACTTTAATATTTTTGTCATTTCTATTATTATTTGTATATTTATCAAGTTTTTGAAGATTGTAAAACTTAGAAAAAAGCACTGCTCTCTTACAAATTATGTACATATTTTATGTGTTGTTTTCTTGTACTTTTGTTAAATTATATTTTAAGATATATTAATTGTAAATTCTAAAGAATTATATAAAAATTTATCTGGTTGTTACTGGGTGTAAATATTTGAACATATGTTGAAAAACATTGATCCTGTGATCCTAAAGTAGAACTGTTATTGCAGTTTTTATTTCCAATTTAACATACCCCTCAGGTGTGATTCACTTTTGAATTCATTTTAAATGTTGAATGCATGCTCTCTTTGACTCTATTTAATTGTTTATGCATTCTATTTAAAGGGCAATATGTCATTGAAAATAAATGTTTACCAAAAACAATATTTGTTGTCTCTTTTATTTATTTATTTGGCTTGTCACCAAATCTAGTTGCTTCATCTTTTTAGTAAAAAAAGTATAATTATTTGACCAATATATTTAGTATTCAGCTTTTGTTGAATATTTAATGAAATGTTGCTAAATTTTGCTTTAAAGTATAACAATTGTAAATTATCTAAAGAGTTTTATGGAATTTTAAAATAATAATTGTATGAACAAACACAAATTATCATTAATTATGGAAAAATCTCAAAAATGACCATTACTCAAAGTTGTGTGTAGAATTTAATAAAATTGACTTGCAGTATATGACTGATAGTAGGCTATAAAATAACATGAAAAAAATTACCAGTCACATACGGTGTTATAGAAATTAGCGTTTGCATAAAATCAACTAATAGATGTGTCAGTTTGGCATAGGAAAAGAACTTCTATTATGGAATAGAATCCACCCTAGAAGCAATACAGCACCTAAAGCGATGTGTGATGCTTCAATTATGCAGTCCATTTGTACCATTGGAAACAGGAGCCATTGCCCTCACAAAGCAGTTGCAAGGTCTTAGGAGGAGGATTGAGGGCAACTACACATCTTCCTAAATCACTCAAAACATCCTTGATAAGATTTAGGTTCGGTGATTGAGCTGTCCACTTCATGTGCTGAATTGTTTGATGCTGAAGATAATCATTCACGATTCAAGCCCTGTGCAGGCCAACATTGTTGTCCTGAAGCAGGAAATCATCAGTTTTTGTCCTGGCATAAGGGCACACATAAAAATCAAGGATATCATTTCTATAGATCTGAGCATTAACGGCTCCATGTGGAAAGACATGGTGGTCTGTTCGTCCACCTAAAGCTATCCGACCCAAAACACAGCATACAATATGCCTCTTGCCTATGCTCCGCTTTCATAAATGTTTCATTTATGATAACAGGTTCATAGTTCTCTCCAAATGAAACAATGTTTGCTATTGCTTTGTAGGCTATACTTGGACTCATCCGTAAGGAGAACAGCCCTCCACTTATTAGCCATCTAGTGTACATGTTGATGTGCCTACCTCCAACATTTCCCTTCTATGGCATGAGGTGTGTGGAGCATAAATGGCTGCTTGCCTTGAGTACAGACCACCTTCATGAAGACCTTCTATATACAGTTGACACTGACATTAACCCTTTGAGGGGCAACCCTTTCTCAATGCTGAAAAAAGGGCAGCCGTTGCCATCGCTCGACTTAACTACCAGCAAGATGGCGGACGATTGAAACGTTCATCGCGTGCCACAGATCTGGAGACCCTTTTTTGACGCAGCTGGCTGTGCCAAAAAAGGCACGCTGCCGTCAAAAAAGGGTCTCCAGATCTGTGGCACGCGATGAATGTTTCAATCGTCCGCCATCTTGCTGGTAGTTAAGTCGAGCGATGGCAACGGCTGCCCTTTTTCAGCATTGGGCAATCTATCCAGCCGTTCTCGCATTCTTCCATTTTTCAGCAGATGTCAGTGCTGTTAAAAATAATCGTGACAATTTTTTTTACGGGAAATGACGTTCTAAAAAGTAAAGGATTCTCGTGAAGCTATGTCACCCGCGACTATTTTTATAGAAATCAAATCTATTCTTCGTGACTGGCAACAGTCAAAACGTCAGAGTTTGGTGTTCCCAGAGCGGTAACACTGTGCGTTAAAGGGTCAACCTCTTATTGGCTGAAGCAAGGAAGAATTTGAGCTGAGCCGGAGTTGCAGTTCTATTCCTTCGTGCACATAACGACAAATATCGATCATCGGCGCTGGTTGTAACAGTTGGCCGTCTTTGGCTGAAGTTCCTGGATGCCCAATTTGTAATTGGATATTGTTGCCTAACTATGAGCCACAGATAGACTGCCATGTAATAATCTGGCCTCTTGTGCTTGACTTTGTGCTGCCTTTAGTCTCCCAATAACTCTATCGCTGTTCTTTGTGCAAATGATGCCTGAAGCTCATTGTTAAGAATTGGCTATCTCCGATTTCTTACCTTACAATAACAGCAAAAGTTGGTGATTTTATTTAAAACATGCAATTTTATGCTCTTAGCAAAATATTTATTCTGGCTGCAACGCCACTAATTTGCATATTTATTCAGCTGTATTTATGTGACAACATATTCCAATTTCATACAGATTGCCTTATTTTTAAGAGAGTTATTTTTGTGATTATTGCTTAGTTTTTGGAAACCCGTGCACGTGTTGCATTGTGTAGATATTTAGTGAGATTTTACTGATTGTTCAATCGAATACTCATGGTTGAATACTATCCCATATTTAGCTAATTAATTGTAGGATAATAAAGAAAAATACTTTAAAAAATACATATTGAAGAAAGAATTTCCGATTCAATGCTTTAATTATATCAAAATATCTTTTGACACAGACATGCTCAATTTCAAGTTTTAAATTGTGTTATTATTATTGCACTAATGTTTACATCTAGCTGTTGCTGTTCGCATCGAGTATCGTTAATTTTGGTATAGCATACGTTAGCGTATTATATAAGTACAGGTGCGTAGCCAGGAAATTTTTTCGGGGGGGGGGGAGATATGAACTTATATGTGTATAAATAGACGGAATTTCATCACTAATCCAAAAATTTCGGGGGGATATATCCCGATATCCCCCCCGCCCTGGCTACGCCCCTGTATAAGTAGATATACTCGCTCCATTTGACGTCATTGAACTGTTAATTTGGATTTTCGCACATGTGTTATTGTTATTACACTAAGGTTTACATCTAGCTGTTGCCGTTTGCAGCGTGGAAATATCGTCGATTTTGGTACCGCATACGTTAGCGTATTATCTAAGTAGACGATCTATAAACTCACTATGTACATGCATTTCTCAATTTCCTTCTATAATGAACAACCACATAATCTGAACACTTCGAGTCGGTCTCATGAATGTTCAGAATATAGTCCACTGTAGTAAAATGTTCAAGCTCTGAAAAACAGCCAAATTAGATGTTTGAAGCATGCAAATAACGAAATATCAGTTTTTGTTAATTTCATTTTATTTTTTATTTAACTTTTGAGAAAAGATTTTTTGCTTACACAGAAGAACAAAATGGAAATTATTGAAAACTGATAGTTAACTGCCATATTTTTATACTAGCTGCGTGCCCGTTCTTCGCACGGTAGGAAACGGAAATTTTCCTCACATGTGTAATTCGAATTAATTCCAGGGATGTGGAATCTAGAAAAGCAAAAATATTTTACACTTAACTTAAAGTTTGCGTCATGTGTACTAACATGAGATCATTGCAATATAATGACACACACACACACACACACACACACACACACACACACACACAAAAAAAAAAAAAAAAATGTCAGCGTCATTCGCTATCCAAAAAGTGAAAAGTTTGACCGTTTGCAGCGAACAGTTTCGAAATGCCCTATTTCCACATCATGCTGTTTTTAAGGTTCACATTTTATCGATAAATGCCTCAGACACTACATAAAACGGATTTTTTTTTTTTTAATTTTAAATTATGTCACCCTCTCTTATAACCCTTTACAAAAAGAAAAGAGATAAGACTGCGCTATTTATAGAGGCTTTAAAATTGTTTTTCTAGATTACGCAGTTTAATTTTTCTTTTCACAAATAAATCAAGTATTTATAAGCGGAAATGGAGCCAAGCAAAGAAATCGTCTGCGTGGACATAAGAATAACGATGTACACAAAACGAAATCTTTGGAATGCGAAACTTTTTTCACGTTTTCAGAAGAGCGCTCGTTGTAATTGCTTCACAACTGAATTTGACTTCTAGTCATACAATAACAGCAGTATTTGGCGCATTTTGGCTTCACATATAAGGCAATAAACAACAGATGTTCTAATTCGAATCTCGAAGGGATCCGTCCTGGCAAATGACCATACAAAATTTGGTAGGCCTCCGATTTGGCGGAATTCAACCAACTTAAACCAATTGACTTAATTTAGTGAAAATTCTGAATTTAGAGCGTCTTAAATCGCCTTAATAACTGCATTATTTCTGCATCGAAAATTAAAATTCAACGCCGTATTTCAATAAAACCTTGTTTTTGAAAATACGCTCTCATTAAATTGCTCCAGGTGCTAGAATCATCTCAAAATTGCATATCAACCATTTTATTTTTCGCCAAATTAAAAAGTTGCACATTTTAGTCTTGGAAAATTTCAAAATCCTATTTACCTTTTGAGTATAAAAGATTTCATTCCTGCTCTGATTTCACATGCACACGATATTTTAATTAAAAAATAACCTTACAAATAATTAAAAAAAAATCGTTATTCTTTTATTTTTACTTCAAGAGTCTGAATCATTTAATAAACTTGACAAATATAGAAAACCTAGATATACTTAAATTCTCACTTTTTCCCACTGCGGGGTTACAACTGCGAAATGGCGAAGAGAAAAAATTAGCCTTTTGCGATAGTTTTTTTTTAAAAATCGATATTTCATAAAATAATTCGAATTTCGAAAAAATCGCTTTGAGGTATGCCGGGACCCGTCCTGGAGAATTTCCATATTTTAATTAAAAAACAACCTTACAAATAATCTAAACAAAAAAAATGGTTATTCTTTTATTTTTACTTCAAGAGTCTGAATCATTTAATAAACATGCCAAATATGGCAACCTAGATATGCTTAAATTCTCACTCATTCCACTGCGGGGTTACAGTTGCGAAATGGCGAATCGAAAAAAAATGAGCCTTTTGCGACACGTCTTTTATCGATATCTCCTAAAATAATTCGCATTTCCAAAAAATCGCTTCGAGGTATGTCGGGACCCCCCGGGAGAATTTTCATACAAAATTTGGTAGGTCTACGATCACCCGTTTCGGAGCTACGCGAGACACAGACAAACTAACTAACTAACTAACGGACAGTTTACACATTGCTTTATTTATATAGATTTATCCAAATCTCTGTTTTACACCTGTATTGGTAAGTTTTATAGATCAGTGTTTCTCAACCTTTTTGCATTCGCGGATCGAGACAAAAATAAGAAAAAATTTGCGCACCACCGTCAACCAAAAATAATTAATATTATTATAAGAATGTATTTTATTTTTTAAAGTATATGCAAATATAATTTTTAGTAAGAGGGGAATTTACTCAGATTATTTTTTTACTGGAAGTCAAAGCCCGTTGTGAAGGCAATTACAGCGAGCGATAGAAAAAAACGACGAAAATATGTCTACACTCAGTATATTTAATCGTCATCTGCCTAAAATAAATAACTTTATATTCAATTTTTAACTATATATACTCAAATCGAATTTTCATACTTTTATGGAATTGTGCCGAAACTTTTCGCATTCGAACGATTTCGTTTTGTGTACTCAACCCCTCTTTTATCAATGCTTTAAGCAGACGATCATTTTAATGCAAATAAATTAATTAATTAATAAACTATTCTATCTGGAAGAACTATTTTAAATGAATTGAAATCGCGCAGTTTTACCTTCAAAGTCTGATAACTATGATGATGACGTTATTGTCACTTGAAACAACTAATTTTGCCGTGCAATTTGCACCTTTTTGACTCTCGGAAATAAAAAAGAGCTGAAAAGAGCAAAAAATTACTTAAAATGAGCGAACAGGTGGATTTTCCGATTTTTAAAGTAGCGCAAATTGTTTCCTTTATTTTTATATATATAATTATGAGAAATTTCAAGCGGATCATACAAACGATGTAGATGTTATTACGCTTTTCGTGCTTTTTAATCTTGGAGTAATGGCGGTGAAAGTTTTATCTTGGATTGGTTACCCGCAGGGGCGTAGCCAGAAATTTTTCATGGGGGGGTGTTACGACTACTGCAAGTCACATATATGCATACATGTGTATAATAAGCGAGTGAAGAATATACATTTTGTATGGCAAAAAAATCCTCATGGGGGGGGTTATGACCCCCTACCCCCCCCCCTGGCTACGCCCCTGGTTACCCGAAATTGTTACAGAGTAAGTGAGGGATCAACGTAACTATAAATAGTAAGATAAATCTAATATACTTGGTCCTGCATTAAAGTCTCACGGACCGGTACCGGTCCATGGACCAGCAGGGGGGAAACGCTTTCTTTGATTGTTTTAGAATTCTAAAAGGAGAGTTAAAAGATTTATTATTTATTTTTTGAAAAAAAAATCCCTTTTGTTAAAGCTGATTTTGAAAACTAGCCGCCAAAACTGAGTTTGCAGAGGTAATAGTCAGTGTTGTAGTGCTAAGAAAAAAAGTGGGGGGACGCTCATTTTTGACGAAATTTTACCTAAACTTATCGAATTCAATAAATGTAATTATTCCTTAAACAACCAATAAAACTAATTTAACCATCATTTGTTTATTAGTTAATTAAAATGAGCTCATTGTTAAATTATTGATTACTTGTTAATAATCTAAACTAAGTCTTTTTGATCAACCGTGTAAGCTACTTAATTTGTTGTTGCGAACATGTATATCGGATTTGTGTGCTTGGCTCAAAACCCTCTTATAGATCCTCTTCAGAAGAACAGCACAAGAGGGGGGGATACCCTCCATAGTGGTCTTTCTAAGGGGTCCTAACCCGTATTCACTCTAAGTTTCAGAAAGAACCATGAAAAACTTCGAACTGTTACGGACGTGCGATGGGAGCTACTTAATTTTTTCTATTTACATTTGTCAACAATCCATTATTGTTGTTGTTATTGTGAACACGTATAGCGGATTTGTGTGCTTGGCTCAAAACCCGCTTATAAATCCTCCTCAGAAAGACCACACAAGGGGGGGTGCCCTCCTTGGGGGTCTTTCTAAGGGGTCCTAACCCGCATTTACGCAAAGTTTCGGAGAGAACCACGGAAAACTCCGAACGGTTAGGTCGATGGACACGCAATGGGACCCGAACCTGGGACCTTCATACTTCACTCATCTACCATTTACTGTAACATAAATACTGTGCCATGGTGAGGCAACAATCCAATGTCAGTCAAAGTGACAGATTTTCTTTTGGACTGGTACATGACTATTCGCTACAACGATTTTCGTCACTTTTCGGCCATTCGGAAAGGCATGTTTTACTAAGAGTGCGTTCGGGAAGATTTCTGTTCTATTCTTATGGATATGTTTTCACTACTGAAGTGTTTAAGAAACCCTTACAATTCCATTTGTAAAGTCTATTCAAACCGTCAAAAGTTTCCTTCTGATTTTTATACTGATATACTTGCTCTCGCGCGAACAAAACGAAAATTTTAATTTCTTCACAGAATTTTTAAAAAGACCTTGTGAATGAGCGTCCCCCCTGAGAATAAAAAGTGGGGGGACGTGTGGGCTGAAATGAAAAAGTAGGGGGACGCCGTCCCCCCGCGACTATACCACTGGTAATAGTCCAAGTGCAAACAGTAGCTCGTTTAACAACAAATCTACATTCAGTAGCAAAAATAGGATGGGATCGGGAGTTAATCATAACTAATATTATAAATGCGAAAGTGAGTTTGTTTGTTTGTTTATGACACTATCACGCCTAAACCGCTGAATCGATTAGGATGCATTTTGGTTTAAATATAGATGGGACCCTGGAGATGGTTATAGGCTACTTAGAATTTTAGATTTTTATTTACTTTTTTAATTATTAATTAAAAACCGTTTTTACGTTGCTATGCTTGGCGAGTTTCGCCCGTATCATATGATCCATGTTTTGAGCTAACAAGAATGCTATTACTTCAGTAAAAAAGCACGCGCATCTGAAAAACATTAAATAATACGGAAATTATGCCAGTTTTATGCCAAATATATCTATCTCTAATAATAAAAATGAATGTCCTCCAGACAAATCTACAGAAAGCAGATCTTTGAAAATTTGAGCATGCCTGGACGCATGGCTTCGGTCAAGTGTACCTGAGGCTCGGAAATTTTAATTACTTTTCTAACTATTAATTAAAAACCGTTTTATCACCCGCACAAAATGATTTATGCTTTTGAAATAAAGCAGAAATTCTATTTGAAAAATCACATGCATTTGGAAAACATAAATAAGTATGGAAATTATGTTGATTTTACGCCAAATCAAAAAGCAGAAATAAAGAAAACTGTACTTACGTATTATCCAGACGATCCGCCAAGACGAGCGATAAATGCCGGGCACATGAAATTATTAATGGTTTTGAATACGTTTGGCAACTCATTTGACGAAAAAACAGTTTGGCGGGAATGACCGCCCGGATAATAGGTAAGTACCAAGAAAAGTCCAGATGTGTTTCTTAAAGTTCGTAAATTTCCAAATCCTACAAATTATATATATGTGTATGTTTATGTGTTTCGATGTTTTTGACTGAATCACGCAAAAATGGTTGTAAAAATTTGTAATGAAGATAGCTTATGCCCTGGATTAACATACAGGCAACCTTTCAAGCATATAGCATAAATAATTCTTTTACAAAGACACTCAAAATAATGCTAATGCATTGCGCTCTATGGGAATTTTGTAGCTACTAAACCGATTTTAAAACTTTCTTCACTGATTGAAATTCCTAGGCCTATATGGTCCTAGGCCTATAGGGTCCTAGGCGTATATGGAGAATAACTGTGTGTGGAATTTTCTAAGGTATCCTAACCCGTATTTTCGCGAGGTTTTAGAAAAAAAAACACGGAAAACTGCGAGCGGCTAGGTCGACAGGCGCGACCGGGGTTTGAACCTGGCACCTCTCACCTTCAAGTTTTGAGAGTAGAACCTCTTAGACACTGGGGGGACCCTGAGTGTTATAGGCTACCTTTTATGCATATATCACAAATAGTTTTTTTACAGGAATACTCATAAGAATTACATTATGCTCTATGTGTATCTCTGTAAGTACTGAACCGATTCCAAAACTTTTTTCACTGATAGTAAGCTGCACTATTCTTGAGTATTATAGGCTAAAATTCATGCATGTAGTTCAAATAGTTCCTTTACAGGAACACTCAAAATAATTCTAATACATTACGCTCTATGGGTATCTCTGTAACTATAGAACCGATTCTAAAACTTTTTCGCTAATAGAAAGCTGCACTATTACTGATTAACATAGGCTAAAATTCATGCATATAGCATAAATATTTCTTTTACAAGAACACTCAAAACAGTTCGCAAATACTGTCGTAACTGTCTCTATTCGCCAAATGCCTGAAAAAATCTAAAGTTAGTATACTCTCTTATTTTAACAGAAGTATACTACCATGCCTTATACTTCATTTAAAATAAGTAAAAAGCAAATAATATTTAAATGCAGTTTCAGCAAACATATTTGTTATTCACACATGCTTCGTTTCTGTCGGGACCTAATTCTAAAGCCGACGCGGACGAAGTCGCGGGTAGCCGCTAGTTGTACTATAAACAACTTCGCTTCCCCATACTTTTACTGTTCTTTATACTCAGTGCAGTGTTGACTAAATTGCTGGACTCATTTTAATGAAAAATCACGTTTGTTTGTTTTAACCAACGACTCCTTATCGTGTTATATCTCGTTGGCTTTAACAATATTTGCCATTAAATTTATTACTTTCCGAACATGTACCATGTAAGGAAACTATTGTAATCATGAAAAAAATTCGACTTCGAGAGTTTGGTCTATTTACACGTTTTGAGGTCTTCTCATTCATTTAATTCATTTATGCTATTTTTACGAGATGCATGTATGTGTGTGTGTGTGTGTGTGAGTGAACACGATAGCTCCTAAACGGCGCATTCGATTGAACTCAAATTGGGTATATATGTTATAACCCACCGTCGCAAGACCGGTATTGATTTTGGTGTGTATAGGAATTATAGTTTTTCTACGGGGCTACGACAAATATTTCTTTTACATTATGGCCTATGGGAGAAAATTCCTGAAAGTGCGCTAGCGTTTAAACGGTACATTCTACTGAGCTCAAATTAGGTATATATATTATAAACCACCATCCTAAGACCAGTATTGATTTTGGTGTGTATAGGATTTATAGTTTTTCTCCAGGGCTACGACAAAGATTTCTTTTAAATCATGGCCTATGGGGGGGAAATTCTTGAAAGTGCGCTAGCGTTTAAACGGTATATTCTATTGAGCTCAAATTGAAAAAAAAAAAAAAAAAAAAGAATTTTTGCTGAATTATTCATCGATTAAAATTTATTTAAATGCTTGGTAATGATCTTACGAAGTGTTCGGAAAGTCGAGTGGAGTCACTCCAGATTTTCGTCATTTTGTAATCTAGCTTCTGCGTGACATATGCTTGCTCATTTGACGTCATTGAACTGTTAATTTGGATTTTTGCACATGCGTTATTGTTATTGCACTAATGTTTACGTCTAGCTGTTGCCGTTCGCAGCGTGGAAATATCGTAGATTTTGGTACCGCATACGTTAGCGTATTATATAAGTAGATAATTCAAAGATGATCTTATAGATCGCATTGCACATTGTTCCAGTGGGTTAAGAAGAAATTTGTTGAACCAGGAATAGTCAGAAAATTTTATTTTTACGAACAAAGTTAGGAAAAATTTTAAATTTTACTTCTCTAAAAATTATTAAAAGTTGAAGATTTCTGAATATCAGTACCTACTGAAAAGTGCTAACCATGATTGTTTGTAGGGCGAGGAGGAGGGGGGGGGCAAGTCAAGGGCCCTGCTACAGAAAAATACTATAATTTAGTGTTGACCGCTTCTACGTTATACCAGTACGTAAATCATAACGATAATGCGGGAGCTAGGGTAGGGGGCGCATGGCCCCTCTCTGCCCATAGGTATGCCCATACCCATGCTGCTAACGATCGTAGAGAGGAATTTCCAAACCACGGATTTAGCGTGCTGATAGATCGTATATACACTAGAGTGTGTTACGAAATTTTTTTTAAAAAATTGATAAAAGGTTGTAATTATAATCATATATTTACCAAAAAAAAAAAGCTCGTTGAAAAATATTAGGTTTTTTCAACGAGCTTTTAAATTTGCAGTTTTTGGTCTAAAATGTATAGGGTCCCCCAAATTTGACGTAAGATTTGAAGTAAATAGAAAATTAATGAATTTTGTGTTGGCAAACAAAAAAGGAAAACAGTTCGACAGCTGACCAGTGGCGTAGCTACGGGGAAGGTTAGGCGGTATCCCCCTCTCCCCCCCCCCCCCCCCAATGAGGATTTTTTTGGCATTCAACATGAATTTTCTTCACACACACACGACAGTGAAATATCGATTTTAGTTTCTCAAGAGACTGGGTAAAAAAAATGTAAAATACGGGAAATACATAGTAAGCAAAAAAACAAATAGAAAATCTGGAGTGACTCCATTCGACATTCCGAGCACTTACGATTAAAATCATTACCAAGCATTTAAATAAACGCTAGCGCACTTTCAAGAATTTCTCCCCATATGCCATATTGTAAAAGAAATGTTTCTCGTAGCCCTGTAGAAAAACTATACGTCCTATACACATCAAAATCAATACCGGTCTTACGACGGTGGTTTATAGCATGTATATCCAATTTGAGCTCAATCGAATGTACCGTTTAAACGCTAGCGCACTTTGAAGAATTTCCCCATAGGCCATAATGTAAAAGAAATCTTTGTCGTAGCCCCGTAGAAAAACTATAATTCCTATACACACCAAAATCAATACCAGTCTTGCGACGGTGGGTTATAACATATATACCCAATTTGAGCGCAATCGAATGCTCCGTTTAGGAGCTATCATGTTCACTCACATACACACACACACACACGCATACATACATCTCGTAAAAATAGCATAAATGAATTGAGAAGACCTCAAAACCTGTCAATACACCAAAATCTCGAAGTCGAATTTTTTCATGATTACAATGCTTTCCTTACATGGCACATGTTCAGAAAGTAAAAAACTAAAGGTAGTAGAGATGACTGTTTCAAAAGGTATTACAATCTATATTTTTACGAAAAGAAATTATTATACATTCCATTTTAAGACCATTTTAACATATTTAGTTGCGAATAGTGGAGTTTAGGTTGAAAATAGTCCGTAATAGTGGATTGCTTTTTAGTCATTGAGCTCAAAGTGAATGCAGCATCTTCCATAATTGAAATACTTTGCAAGTTCTTTCTCTGGTCTTTATGAGAGAAAAAAATAGTCTTTCACTATTTTTAAGCTCTTCAATGCAATATTGAAAGAAGGGACGGGCTCACACAGGCGGATTTTCAAATATTCGTGGTCAAAATTCCAATATACGAAGTCAGCCATGACAGTGAAGTTGCTTATTTTTTCGATTCTTATTGGTTTCTTGAATCCAATAACAGCCTACATAATATTTGAATAGAATGTTTTAACGGTCAACCACTATTGAAGAGTTTGTCGTCTCCTAAATAACAAATGATTATTGTTTATATTAAGTTATTAAAAATAAAAGTTCTCGTGTTTTATAAGTGTTTGGTATAACTTTTATAATGAATTATGAACCTGGGGGTAAAAATTTGTGTATTGAAAATATTATTATTTTTAGTTTTTTCTTCAGAAACCAAAGGAAAACAAATATTTGAATAAAATTTATAATGCAATGATTGACTTTATTGAGCTAGAAGGTTATAAATTCATTAGAATCAGGCTACGTTATAAAGATTTTAACAAAGTTTCTCATCGTAGCTTAAAGTTTGTGTTAATTGCAATTGCTAATATTTGCTACTCTCCTCATTATTTGATAATTAAAAACAAAAATTAAAAAACACTAAAATATTTAAAATTTATAATTTTTTTTTCAGGTTTATCTTTTGAGAATGTTGTTATATGTAACTTAGCAACTCCTTGCGCTTTGCAGCATCTGAGAGGCAAACGTTCATTGCTTTAATGTTGTCGAACTGGCAGTCTTCGGTTAAAAAAAAAAAAAAAAAAAAAAGGTTCTAGTGTATTCCAATAAAACGGTTAAGAGTTGGTCTATTATCACTAACACAAACAAATGTATCCTAGAAAAAAATAATGTTGCTTTATAACTCTGTTAATTTATTTTAAAACTGTTCTCGCCATTAAATAAAAGTAAGAAAATCTGAAGCACTTTCAGATTTTAAATACACACTAGTTGCGTGCCCGTTCTCCGCACGGTAGGGAACGGAACTTTTTCTTACATCTATAGTTCCAATTGATTCAAGTGATTTGGAATCTAAAAATAAGCAAAATGATTTGACTCTTGGCGTAAAGTTACTCATTAGTTATTTGTAAAGTTAGTATAAGTACTAACCTGAGACCATTGTTAATATGATGACGCAAAAAACTATGTCGGTGTCATTCGCGATTACAAAAGAAAAGCGTGACGGTTTGCAGTGGAAATTCCCAATTTTCAAAATGTCTCATTTCTACATCATACTCTTTTTTAGATTTAAGCTATGCCATTAATACCTTAGATACTACATGATGTGGAGAACCGTTTTATTTTATAATTAAATAGTTGTGTACCCGCTCTTCGCAAGGCAAGAAGAGAACATTTTTCTAAAATGTGATCATAACTACTTGTGACAAAACAGAATCTGCAAGAAAAAAGAAAGTTGTGTTACAGGCTTTTCTGTTGAAACTACCGCGGTATATATTAACGTGACGTAAAATTACTTAATGTTTAGTTAGCTGTGATGTAATAGGGCTGTTGAAAAATGAATAGAAGACTTAGCTTCACGAAATATTTATTAATGTGGTATATTGTGCTTTGATCAATATTGCCTTAGCATATCTACTATTACTTATACTATCTTTTACTGATATCAATACAATATATTTTTGTTTTTCAATCGTTAATGCTTAATTTAAAGAAACGGTTTAGATATTTGCCACGAATGTAGTCTTTTATTCTTTGGTGACTTTCGCAATTTACGCATTAGCATAAACGATAATCATTTCACTTTATGGTTGCCACTAAAACAACTCTCCATACATTTGTACGCATAATTCTTGTCAAGTCGCCGTATTTAGCACCAGGGCCCTGTTATCGCACGGGTAAATCGGGACTTTGCCCAAGGCCCCCGGCTGGAAACGGCCCCCAATTTCAAATATAGTTCTGAAATATTCTTTTTTTATAACAAAATATTATGAAAAATATTTCATAGATGGGGGCCCCCCATCTATGGCTGTGCCGGGCACAGCCAACTGCGTCAAAGAAAGGGTCTCTAGATCTGTGGCGCGCGATGAACGTTTCGATCGTCCGCCATCTTGCTGGTAGTTAAGTCGAGCAATGGCAACGGCTGCCCTTTTTTTCAGCATTGGGCAATCTATCCAGCTGTTCTCGCATTCTTCCATTTTTCAGCAGATGTCAGTGCTGTTAAAAATAATCGTGACCATTTTTTTACGGGAAATGACGTGCTAAAAAGTAAAGGATTCTCGAGGAGCTATGTCACCCGCAACTATTTTTATAGAAAACAAATCTATTCTTCGTGACTGGCAACAATCAAAACGTCAGCGTTTGGTGTTCCCAGAGCGGGAACACTGCGCATTAAAGGGTTAAAAAAACAGCTAATGTGAGACAAACTAGATAGGTTTTATAAAATTTCGTTTTGAAATAGCATACCAACAAGCTATTATGAAGATCAACAAAGTCGTTTTGCGAGAATCGAACCATTTGATAGGAAAAAAGTTACTTCTATCAAATGTCACTTTCTAAACAAAAAGATTTACAAATATTTTACATCACGAGGAAGTCCTGTAAGACAGATTACTAGGAGCAGCAATAAATTATTTTTGTTTTCAAGAAAAGCTTCGGTAACGTTTGATAATAAAGACAGAATTCTGTATTCTTGGACGATAAATTTCCCTCTAAAAATATTTTCTACGTTTATTTATATACGGGAGAGTAAAACTTGATGATTTATAAAATATGATATTCACTGAGCGATCGATAAAATTCAGTAAACTGCTGTAAGAATCTCGGCAGATAAAATAGTTCAAGAAAATTTCATTAAAGGTTTTTTGGAGTATTTTATATATCGATCTTATCGGATTAGTTTGACGAAAGAAAAAAAAATAACTGCATGGAAACACTCCAAAGCTCTTAATGTTTCTCAAGAAAATATATTTTGAAGTTTTGTTTAGATCAGAGGTTCATAAATTGTGGTCCGCGTAGCTATTATCGGGGGGGGGGGGCGAATTTATGGAAAATGGTTACAAATAGTTCAAGAAGTCTGTAACAAAGTTACAGTCGAACTTATAAATATTTGGTGACTTTTCAAATCTGATTACCCTGCATTTGTAACTCCACATTTGATTCCTTTCTGCCCATGTTCATGTGAACAAGATTTTTCCGTACCGTTATATATAAAATGAAAGTATAGAAAGAAAATTATTGTAGAAGGGGACTTCAGAATGAAACTGCCCGATAACGAGGTTCATGTTTCAAGAAAATAACTGCATCTATATATTATTAAGTAAAAATTATTAGTTATAGGAAACACAATGATCTATTTTGACCAAGAAACTCTTGTATGAGTTTGAAATATCATGCTTTGTAATTTATAAAGGTCGTTTTATTACCTACTATTTTTATTTATTCGATATTTTTTATTCTATATGTCAGTGAAAATGTTCATTTTTGTAATAACACAAGAATATGTACTAAAGAAATTAGCGAAACATTTATTTATTAAAATGTAGTGCTAATGAAATTATTAGCCAAAAATTAAGACTGAAGTATGACTAAAATGGATAGAGTTGGGATAGGGTCCGAAAAAAAAAGTTGTTTAACAGGGGCAGTGGCGTAACAAGAAATTTTTCATGGGGGGGGGTTACGACTACTGCAACTCACATATATGTATACGTGTGTGTGATAAGGGATTGAAGAATACACATTTTGTATGGCAAAACATTCCCAATGGGGGGGGGGGTTGTGACCCCCCCTTGGCTACGCCACTGAACATTGGATCCGCCGACAACATGAGTTTAAGAACCGCTTTTTAGATCATATTTTTTTATTCAAAGAAAGGATAGTTTCTGTCAGTGGAATCAAATTTTCGCTGACAAGTTGCAACAGTAGAGTAGTCCAATGTTGGGAAGTACGAAGAATGTCCACTGTTATGTCATTGCAATACTAGAAGACAGGGATTATGTTTCATGGGTGCCCACAGGGGCTCAGTTTTTGTACTTTTTCATCAGTGAAATTTTTCATTAAATTGAAAATTTTAATATACCTTAGTTCAGTCAATAAAGAGGTTGCAGATGACATGATTAGTAACAGAATTTTCGACTTCAGGGATGTGTTTGGACTAGTTGGGGCATTTACACGCACAACCGATTTCAAAATGTGTTTGGACTAGTTGTGCCCATTTACACGCACAAAAATGCTTGGTAAAAGCAGGAACTTTCGCTGCTTTCTACATCTCTTCCTCTGCGCAGGGAAAAAATGTGGGGTAGAAAGATTCCCAGTCCAATGAAGGATAAATGCACTGATGACCTCGCTTTACTATGATGCATTTCGCGTTTTCCCCTGTACTTTGCCTTTATCCAGGATTTTCCATTTCCCCCTGAAAACGGACCTATTAGGAAGTAAACATACTAAATTTCCCCGAACCTACAAGGTGAACAGGGTTGAGGGGGTGTGGGACGTCAAAGTTCCATTTTTTTTTTAGTTTCTCCAGTTTATTTCAGAAACAGTGCATTTTAGCAAAAAAAGTTTCAACTGCAAAATGAAAGCTGACAAAATTTCATAGAAGATTGTATCTAGTTTATTTATTTATTTACTTTTTACTTTTTTTAATACCTAACACAATTTGAGATTTCTGCTAAGAAACATCTCAAATTTTTGGAAAACTGATCTTTTCCTCTCTTCTTTCTGCTAACTGCCTTCTAGCAACAGTGGCGGATCTAACGCCTGGCGGAAGCCAGAGGCCCCAACAACCTCAAGGGGCCCCGACCACCCCCCAAAGGCCCAGACTTTGAAACTTCTTAAAACTCAAAAGCGAAGCAATACATTAAGAGTACAAACTTGATAAAAAGTGATCAGTCTCCATTAGTGCTGTAAAAGTAACGACAAAATGAGTATCCGTATGTATTTGTTACTTAGATGTTCGCTATTCGTTACTAAGTATTCGTTACTCGTTACTTTCGTTACTACTAATAGAATCGGTAATAGGGTGTTATATAGTGCCCCATAGCAACACATCCGGGACAGTGTTGTTATGGGTATATGCCGCCCATACATAAACCCATAACCAAAAAGAATTTTTTTTAGCGAAGTTGTACAAAGTTGTATTTAGAGCTTATTTTCTCTGATTTACAGATTGTTTTTATACACATTTATGGTTTTATACAATGCTACATTATCCGAATTACTGAGTGCACATAGAAATCTTCCAAACACATATGCCATTCTTTTTTTTTCTCAACCCCCCCTTTTTTAAATTCTGAACGCTGGTTTAACCTGTTCATTCTTATCATAAAAAGTGTAAAGGAAAGCTTGTGACTCGTGTTTTTTCTGGGAGCGGGTTCTCGAATACTGAGATCCAGGGATTGGGCCACATATATAAAATTCACAGGGCAGGGGATCTCAGTATTATATCAACTACTTTGCGTCTCTAAAAGCATAATATCTTTATTATTTGTGAGTTCTTATTTCATATCAAAAACTTCTTTTGCTGGACCATTTTTCGAAGTAAATTAAAAATTACCATATTTTAAATTAAAATTGTTTTATTCAATGAGAATTACCTATTTTTAAGATATTTCCAGTTCTATTTCTGCACTTTTGGGATGAAAGGGGTTAGCCCCTTCTGTGGGTGCATATATGAGAGCATTCTTTAAACAAAAATTATCACTCCTTTCATACAGAAAGAATGGTTGCACCGGGCTATGCGTATTCCATGAGTTCATGGAATAAAATGTACCATTAAATAGGGCAGATGGCTCCCTAAACGCCGACATTTTAGAAACATACTGAACTTCATTGAATTATTTTAATACCAGTGGCTTACGCAGGACTGGGCATAGAAATCCCGGGTCGCTCACAATTTTTTATATATTTTTTAAACAATTACTTAAAAAATGTGTTTAGGTTTCCATGCTAAATATTTTTTTTAGTTCCAAATAATATTTTAAATAATAAAAATGTGTGAATTCGTTTACTTTATAAAAATATATTTTTTAAAAGGTGTATTTAAATAATTTGTTATTTATTACTCATATTTCGATTCTAGCTAAAAAAAAAGAAAAAGTTAAGTTCGCAATCCTGCTTCGGAACCACCCTGAAAGAAAGAATTCTGATTGCACCACTATTTAGTACCAAAATGTTAGAAAGCCCGAAATTAGCACCCCTTACTAACATGCTTCTCTTATATGTATTGCTCCTCTACAATTATAAGAACACCCCTATCCCTCCCCCCCCCCCCCACGCAAAAAAAGTTCAACTGCGCTATAAGAACATGCTATACACCGGATACTATCTCCCCATTGTACGACCCATATCAATAGAGCAGCAGATAGTATATCCATCTCCATAACTGTAACGATACATACGGATTCTTCCAAACCTCATCAAAACGATACCATCCGGCTCGGCACAAACGAATTGCAACCAGAAACATACTACTACTCAAATACCGAAACTGATTTTTTCCCTCAAACAGCGAGAATCCATAATACTTCCGGTATCTAGTAACGGAAAGGAACATACTATTACTCAAATACCGAAATTCATTTTCTCCCTCCCGCAGTCTTGTATTCGAAGTTCGAACCTGGTCGATCCAAAATGCACACTCGAAAGTCATTTTCCCCCTTGAAACCGCGATCCGATATCCAGTAACTGCCAGTAACAAATAACAGAAGATATTAGTACTCGATTACTGGAACCTGTTTCCCCCCCTAGTTCGCCTCGCCTGGCAGTCTGTATTCGAAGTTCGAAGCTGCTCGGTCCGAAACCTTCGGATCGAGTAACGATATCAACCGAAAAGTAACAATTCGTTACTTCGAGTCTGAGTGATTATCCGTATCTTAGTACCGAATACATGCGGTTTGCTTCAGCTCTAGTCTCCATATCCTGTGAAGGGGGCTTTTAATAAGTCCAAGGGAAAAGTCTCGAACGCTGTTCTTACCCTCCAACTACTACGGAATATAATTAACCACTTTTTTAAAATAGTATATTTTCTTAAGTATTTTTTCAAAATAACAACCACCCCACACGCTCAATTTTGTTATACTTTATGTGGAATATTCTTGTTTTAAAAAAGTGGTTAGTTATATTCCGTAGTAGTTGGCGGGTATGGCTGTTGAAGGTGATTTATTACTCATTTTCGGGATGTGACTACTCTATCCTCGATTGTTGCCATCAAACTAGTGAATGAAAAAAACTGTTGCAATCAGGAACTTATCATAAGGCCAACTCTCATTTGAGTCTGTTGTCATATACTAGAATGTCAATTTAATGTAATTTTCAGTATCTTCTTGCCGAATTGAGGTGAAAAGTCTCTTCTTTGCGTTTGTGGCGTGGTTTTATGGTTCCGCGGGTTAGCTTTTATCCTGAATCTCGACCATTTATTAAAATCCCGTAAATAATTCGATCCACAAAGCCTGCACGTACACATTGACCATTAAAAAGCTCCCATCATCGTCTGGAGCATATGACAAACGGACTCAAATGCGCGTTGGCCTTTATTGGTATAGCCAAATCCCGTTCAATTCCTTGATTGAAATTTGACCACCAATAGACTTCGATCCCATACGGTTGTATGTATTTTGTAAACACAATTGACACGACAATTTCAGTCATAAATTTGGTAAGTACTCTAGTTTACGCAGATCCACTGCTTTTCTCCTGTGTGATCCTTATGCTTTTCAGTCACCCCCATTCAAATTGCTAACCACCACTGTGCTTAGTTTTTTTTATTCTATGTGCTGTGTTCTTTTTAAGTTGTGCTGTTTTTTCTTTTTTTTAAAATTGCATTTAGAAGATGTGCAATAGTTCTTCGAGGCAAGACCAGTAAATCTTCAAAGATAAAATACTTCGACCCTTTTTAATTTTTTTTTTAACATTCCGTGAAACGCTATTTAATTTTGAGACCACCGGCATAGCAAAAAGTTCTTGGCTATTCTCTTTAATTTCGACCTTCTACTATCGCATGCTTTCAAATTTCCGGTGTTCAGATTTTCCTCTTTCTTTTTTTGTTACAGCTTGCCGTCCGCTTTGTGAACCGGTCCCGTAGCCTCTCCTCGCTATGCAACTCATTGTGGCTTATTTTAAACTATAAATGGGCTTTTTAAAAATTATTAATGGTATCATTATTTCATGAACTAAGGGAAATAATTACAATAAGTTGCGAAAGCCGTTTTTCTTTCCCTATTATTATTATTATTACTATCATTATTATTATTACTAGCCGCTTCCAGCGACCAGTTGGTTCGCCATCTTAATAAATCTTGTTCGGAGAGAATCCTGTTCCTTACCGGTTTCCTTGGCACTGAAATCTCTCAGATTCTGAATGGAATTTAAAATTAAGATGGTTACAAACAGGAGCGGCCCTACGGTAAATGTCGCCCCCTGCTAATATAAAAAAGACGCCCCCTTTTATGCTTTACTTAGTTTTTGTGTTCGAAAAGACGCCCCTTCGAACCCGGCGCCCAGATGCGATGCTTACTGTTTCGGGCCGCGCCTGGTTGCAAAAATAAGATGGTTAAATGATATAAACCTACAAAAAAGAAAAATTTCGCCCTATATTAATTCTGAAGAGCTCCTGGATATATTGGCCTTTATCAAAAACGGAAAGGAAAAAAAAAGTAAGAAAATTTGAAACACTTTCAGATTTTAAGTACGCACTAAAGTGCTGTATATTACAAGCGTATTATAATCCATGGGTCTTCCCTATTTTCATTCCTTATTTCATTAAGTTGGAAACATGGGCGCCGGCAGAATATTTCCCTGCGGGGGGCAAAGACTACTTCAACGTATGGTTACCATGTTGGAAAGAGCAAAAAAGCAAGGGAAAACACTGCATACAAAAATCCAGAGAGGGGCATTACCCTCCCCCCCCCTTGCTCTATGTTGCCTGCGCCCATGGTTGGAAAGTATATCATTATTCATGAGTGTGATTAAATAAAATTAAAATTGATATTTCTAATATCCTTTTTCTGGATGTAATACATTAGAAATAGATGGAGAAAAGCTGCGGAGAAAAATGCACAATTCCAACTGAATGAAAATTTCGAGAACTTATTCTCAGGTGTATTCAGCAGACAATAAAATTACTATAAACTGCACCAAGCGTTAGAATCATCTCCTTAAAATCCCACATCAACCGTTTTATTTTTTGCCAAATTAAAAAGCTGCACATTTTAGTCTCGGAAAATTTCCAAATCCTATTTTTCTTTTGAGTATAAAACATTTCATTCCTGCTCTGATTTCATATGCACACGATATTTTAATTAAAAATCAACCTTACAAATAATCTAAACAAAAATATCTTTATTCTTGTATTTTTACTTCAAGAGTTTGAATCATTTAATAAACATGCCAAATATGGCAACCTAGATATGCGTAAATTCTCACTCATTCCACTGCGGCCTTACAATTGCGAAATGACGCAAAGCCTTTTTGCAACACGTTTGAGCCTTTTTGCAACACGCACTTGCAAATGAGCCTTTTTGCAACACGTTTTTTATCGATATCTCCTAAAATAATTGGAATTTCGAAAATAAGCGCTTCGAGGTATGTCGGGACCCGTCCTGGAGAATTTCCATACAAAATTTGGCAGGTCTACGATCACCCGCTTCGGAGCTACGCGGGACACAGGCAAACTAACTAACTAACCAACCAACTAACGGTCAGTTTACACTCTGTTTCATTTATATAGATTTTATGCAAAACTTTGAGGTTGATATTTTGAAAATTATAAAAGAATTGCTGTTGGTCATAAAAAATGAAAATTAAATAAAATTAAATAACAATATATTCTTGCTGTTGATATTTTGAGAGTTCACAGCTTAAGAATAATTAAATGGTAATTTTATTGCAGGAAAATTTTAATTAAAAAATTTTGACAATGTCAGTTCTATTTTAAGAATTTTTTGTTACTAGTTTTTAATTTTTATTTCCTAGTTATACATTTTTAACAATAAACAAAAATAATAAAACTCAACTAGTTCATAATCATAAACTAGTATCATCTAAATGATTGACTCTATAATTGATTTTTATTGTGAGTCATCGTTAATTCATTGAGCTCCACTGCCAAGAAAGAAGAAAATATAACTATTTTAAGTGTAATTGAACACTTGTAAAAGCCTATTATTTTAACACCATCGATCAAACCTTTCTCCCGGAAAATAAATTTTGCGCAGAGATATTTTTTTTTTCAATGTTATAGAGACTCCATTTTCAAATTCAGCATACAAATTGATTAAAACATTTTAATGACATGTTTTTTTTCTTTTTCCAAAAAATTTCAATTTTAAATTATGATGTTTTAATTAGAAAAAAAAAAGTGTATGCGTGTAATCTTTACGCGCGATTGAAGTAAAACTTCTTTCACTGAAAAACGACACATATCACTGAAATGATTAAACTTAAAATAAATATCATATTATAATTTAATTATATTTATTATTCATGTACTTTACAAAGATTATATAAATGTTATATTCATATTATTCTTTGGAAATAGGTACTTGGATGTCATCATAATTTTTTATGTATGAGATTATAGGGTTGTGGTAATTATAATGTGAAACAAAAATTTAACTCTCTAAATTTGCAAATTTTCTTGAAAATATAGCATCTATCGTTGTACCGAAACGCGTTGTTGATTGAAGTCGAGAAGTATTCATAGTTAGATCAAAATTTTCTTTTAAAAAATCAACTAACGACTGAGATTCTTGAGAGCGAAAATTAACATTAAAATCTCCAGTAAGAATCATCGGTCATTCATGATAATTACTTAGAATCCAGGAAGTGTCCATGTTGTAGTATTATTCTTTAACTGTTTTCGTATACCATTGTTCCGTCTGGAGGTTGGGTATGAATGGGGGGGGATGTCCGTAGTCTAGTATTATACTTTAACTGTGTTCTTTAATTGATGTTTTCCTCTGTTTGTGGGGTTCGAATGCAGGTAGTGTAATTTTTGTTGTGTTTTTCTATCACAGTGTTCTTAAGCGTTGATTTCGTCTGCTAGTAGGTTTCGAATTATTATTCTGTATCCATGTTTTTAAACTGCAGGTTCTGTCCATTGTTTGGGATTGATTGCAGCCAGGGTCCGTTTCTTACGTACTAACATTTCTTAAAATACATCTTTTGGGCAAAATAATAACAGACACGACATACATAATATTTAGGAGTTTAATGGCCTAACGGCCAATGCAACTGGCATTTGACAAATAATAATATCACTTCACTTCGAAACTATTGCCTATATTCACTACGAAATAGTATTATAAGACAATTATGTAATTAAAACACATCTGAAACCAGTAATTACTATATATCACGCTCATAAGTCTATGTATTTAATTTTTTGAAGTTTTGATAATTCAAGGATCTCCATTTACTTCGCCTCGATGGAAATATAAACAACCTGAGATGCGCAGTTACCCAGTGTGCGTAGCGCCATCTGTTTGCAACAATGGCCTTATCCAACTTTCTAAGCGAAGTGTCCCCTCCTATAAATTTACCTTCGTGGGATCGAAGTATGATCCTCCAACAGTGTTCTTAGACGAAAATTTCCCTCTGCTGTTTAGGTACATTTGCAGCCACTGTCCCTTTAATTGTGGTGTTCCATCTCCTTGTTCTTAAACCGTTGTTCTGTCTTGAAGTTGGGTTAGAATCCAGGAAAAGTGTTCTTAAACTGACGTTTCCAACTACTTTTCCGGTTCGATTGCAGACAGGTTCCATTTCTTTGTGCTTTTCCAAAACCTTGTATATTATTCATCTAAAAATAAGGATTATCGACAACCTCCTGTGAGGTTGGGATTACATGTAAAATATTATGTTGGATGTACCGTCAAAACGCTTATTGATATATGAATAAAGATTGATGTCTCAAAGAAACGGCGAGAAATCGCCGTTTCTTTCCCTAACAGGTTCCCCGTATTTTTACACGATGAATGTCGTATCAAGAGTTAATCAAAATACTAACCCAGCTTTCTAAGCGGACGCCAAATATTAATCACTGCACCAAGTCGTTTATTTTAAAACGCGTTTGGCATTTGTATGTTCATCAAATACCACCACGGCAGTAATAATTCTATGTCTGAAAATAAGTACTAGCCACAATCTAACGATACACAATCAAGAAAATAAACGTTAGACCTCTTAAAAACAATTTAATTCAAAAGTTATTTCCCCACGGAAATCTTCACAAACTCCTCAGAGAGTATAGAATTTTACAACTAGTTGCCATCGGCAAAACGAGATATTTAAATACATATTTTGTGGATAACGTTGCCATCTCAAGAAAAACTAAATAATGATAATAATGATAATGCATTTTCAACAATGAAGTCAGCGAAAGGAGCGAGCGGTCGAAAATGTAGGATTTTCCGCGGTTCTTCTTTTTCAGGCGCGCTTGCCGTGGAGTATATGACATATACGTCACTTCCTTTGCTGAGCGTTACTTCCGTCAGAAAAAAAATCTGAGTTACCCCCTAGTCGCGACTAAAGAAGTTTTACTTCAAAAAAAAGTTGTTTAAGTGATATGGTCATGTTATATACTACATGTAAGACCTCAAAACACTGAACAAAATGAAATAAGTCTCAATTCTCTAGGTCAGATATGTCTTGAGTACCAGACTCATAAAGATTATTATACCATGCAACATGTCCTTTACAAAATTTCAAACTTAGAAATAAATTGTTTTAAAAATCCAGATTTGCATTTTTCATTTAATGTGGTAGTATCACAAATAAACCTTAAAACATCAATATCTATACAAACATGATGTATAGACCGTTGGTAAGTTTTAATCGATTAATAAAACATTATCGTAATTTTTTTATTTTATACATTATTATTATTGTTAGTAGTAGAAGTAGTAGTAATAGTAATAGCAGTAATAGTTATTAGGAACCCAACTCGGGGAAGACTGGATGAATTCTACCAGAACATTGCTGTCAGTGGAAAGCAAATTAGTGAAAGGCTCTGACCTGTAAGGTCGCTTGCAAATTTTATTTCAAAATATTGAGGTGAATTTAGAAAGTCGAAGAAGACGCATCTGAACTGTCAGGGTTATCATTTGATAACGACAGTGAGCAGGGCTCCAGATTACAAGAAAAAGAATGCATTTTTCCAGAGAAACAAGGACACAGCTTATGAATTTGGAAAAGAGGATTTTTTTTATTAAATTCATTTTATGTAATATTCGAAATATACCAAAGCCGAATAATCTTGAAGAAAGGTAACACACGAAAATATTTTAAAGCATTTTAATTTGTTTGGCGAGAAATCATCAAAAGAGGAAAAGAAAGATTCGATACAAAACATGAATATTTACAAAAAGTGGCAAAATCATTTAAAATTTTGACGATGGACTGAGTATTTTTTTGCTATTTTTGGAAGGAAACAATGAACTTGACAGAAATGTATCTGAAATTTGCATGGCTGCTCAAGAAATGTTATCAACTTTTCCTAATGTAGGAAAAACTTTAAAATTATTTCAACTCATATCAGTCTGTTCCCAGACTGTCCAAACTCATATCAGACCCATATCAGTCTGTTCGGGTGAAAGATCTTTTTCGGTTTTAAAATGCCTGAAGAACGATATAAGAACTACGACAGGGAAGAACGATTAAACATTTTGGCTTTATTGTACATAAAGCTAGGAAGTTTGGCAGGGATAAGCATCACAAAAATTATTGATGCATTTGCAAAAGATAAAGCAAGAAGCAAGTTCGTATAAAGTACTTTAAGCAGTTGTGTAAAGTTTCTTCTAATTATGTCTAAATTAGCACACTTAATTTCATAAATTCTTTTTTCTTTTCTTTTCTTTTCGTTTTTTTGTGAGTTTAATTTTATTGTTAAAGCAGTTGAGTGAAAGCGAAAATTGTACCGCCAGGGGCCTCCAGTAGGCTTGATCCGCCTCTGTCTACTCAGAACTTAGTTCTACCGTTGTTCAAAAATAATCAAAAATAAGGTTTTCGGGCAATTAATTTCCCTTAAAATGAATTATTGATTGTAACTTTATCATCGAGTGATCGAAAAGTTATAATGATTTGAAAACATCAAGAAACATTCGAAATACTTTTATAAAAATAGGATATTGCACTTTCCTATTAATCAGGAGTTATATTTTTGCATAAAAGCTATTGTTACGTATTTATGAATGTGTACATGTGTTAAAAGTGGAAATACGTTTATAGAGTGCACTAATGCCGTCCAACCGTCAAAGCCTGATTATGACCAACGGAGGCCTCGGACATTGAAGAATTTGGGAGCCCCCTTCTATGTAATTTGTTTTATTTTTCATAAGAAGCTGTTATTAAAAAATATTTCAGAACAATATTTGAAATTAGAGACCCTTTCGAGCCGGGGTCCCTGCCAACCGTCTCCCACCTCCTCTCGCCAAGTTTGTCTCTTTGATAATAAGAAAAGCCTTTTTGTGAGAAAGTCTGCCTTTTCCATCTTTTGAAATCTTTCCTCCACATTTTTTTATCGGACTACATGCCTAGTGATGATCAGAAAGCAACCGAAAGGTTGCAGGTTCGATTCCACTGAAAAACAACGTGTGCATGCGGTGTACGTGCACTAGAGATAAGACGGGCTCAGCCCGAGCCCAAAAGCCCGAGCCCGAGCCCGGGCCCGACTCGGGCTCGGGCGGGCTCGGGCTCGTGAAAAATTTCTCCTTTGTTGAACATACTCCTTGAAACAGATTTTAAAAAGTGATTCATGGAATAAATAGACGTACTTATTTAAAAAAAAAAAAAAATAGCGGCACGGGGACTAGAAGGTGTGTGAAGCTCCAAAATTTATTGTATCCTATTAATGAAGTAGTTAATTTTATTTGTCTTAAGCATAGCAAAGCTGAAATTTCGGGCTCGGGCGGGCTCGGGCTTCAAAAAATGAGCCCGAACTCATCTCTAACGTGCACGTTAAATCCGAGGTTCCGAAAATCCCTGGGGGTCGCTAGAAGTTTCAGAGGTATGCCATTATTAAGCAGAAACGTCGAGAAACTTTTAGGACGACGTGTGTAGCTTTAAATGACACATGCCTTGGCTGCAATGGCCTTGGTTGAATTTGCTTTTACGTAGGTTGCCTTTTAAGTTTTTACAAGCGCTTGTTTCTTCGGCCTTAGAGGACATATCGAAACCATTCCTTTAGATGATCGAAAAACTGTTAATGCTAAATTGTATACAGAAATTTGTTTGCCAAAAGTCATCAATGAAATTAGGAGAAACAACAAAAATCGATGTATCATTCTTCATCACGACAACGCCAGCTCTCACACAGCACGTAAAACAATTAGTTATTCGAAGGATAAAAACATTGAATTAATCTCTTATTGCCGATGTTCTCCTGATTTGTCGTCTAACGACTTTTTCCTATTCCCTTATGTGAAACAAAAGATGTATGGGCAGAGATTTTCATCACCTCAAGAAGCCGTTGATGCCTTCCAAAACCATGTTTCTGAGATATCAACGTCAGAGTGGAAAAACTGTTTCAAGAATTGGTTTGACCGGATGGAAAAGTGTATAAATCTTAACCCTACAGGCACCTTGTACCATATGTGGAACAACCACTTTAATTATTCCTCTACGTCTATAAAATACTAGTATAGCTATCTGTCGGTTTTAAGAGTATTTATACATAGATAGCAACAATATAATTCAGGCTGTTGCGTGTAGATGTACTTACTGTTCATATTATTGCCAAAACTGATTGAAATTTAAACAGTCATCTTTCGAATGTGGTTTTGTTTATTTTAGAAAATTAACAAAAAATAGTTAGCAAAGAGTTTTGACCAGGAAAAAATTGCTGTGTGTTGGAGTTTGTCCTATCAAGAAATGATTTGAATACTAAAATTTCAAAATAAATACCAAAAAAGTATAGCTAAGGCCCAGTGTACCGCATACAAAACTGAAATAAAAAAGTGATTTTCTAGTAAAATATTAGGTTATTATTTTTTAAACTATTTTTCCCCAAATAATAATCACTAACATTATCACATATATTTATTTCAGGCACAGAAAAAAAAATTGAGCCTTGCAAGGTTACGGCGAATATTTTGAAAAGCAATAAAACAGTTTGTTGTTTGTTCCCAAAAAATTCTTTTTCTTCCTACTTTTTGTAGACAGGCAACTCTCGTATTGAGTCAACTGTTCTGGTCATAACACTACACCGTTTTTTCAATAACATCAGACTCCAAGTTGGCCAATTTAGTACGCTCACTCCCATACCTTTAAACCTTCCTTTTGCCTTTTGCAGAAAACCTGTGGGTTTTGTTCTTATATATCACACCAACGAGTTTCTCTAAATTTCTTTTCTTCACTAAACATAGCTTCCATCCACTTAGCTTCAAAGCATTTTTTTTTCCCTAGGAAAATCGTGCCAATTTGTGTTGGCTGCTTGCGAAGTTGTTTGCGAGCTCTGTTCGAAAAAGGATTCCCCCCACCCCATAATTGCTCGTCAAATAATAGTGTAAGGATATTTCGGATGTATGTATTCTTGATTCTCCGTACTTGAAAATTTATTTAATATTATTTATTTATTCCTTGACAATTCTCCTGCAAGTATACGCGTATAGACTTTCGCTTTTGATTTGAGGATAATACAATTTCCAATTATTTAACATATTTTTCAGCAGCCTGTTTTGAACGAAGGGCTGCAGTTATCTCAAGGATTGTTTGTTATGATATCTTTTATCAGGCTCATCATATGAGAACTATTTGCTTTAATCATATTTTTAGTGGAAAGCTGAAAAATCACTTACACATTTTCCGCATATATATATATATATATATTAAAATAATCAAACCGGTTGACATGTATTCCTATTGGGAGATTAAGGAAGGCTTCAATTGCAAGTAATGGAGTTTCTCAATTATTTATCCTGAAAAATGAAACACCACAATTGTGTTGTTTTCGCTTGTTCACTTAGTTGTTTTTTTAGTGAAATTTCTTTATCTCTTAACTATCTGCGTGCCTGTTTGTTACACCGGAAGAAGCAAATGCTTCAACTAATAAACATGAAAAGAATTGACCCCAGTGATGGAGAGTCTCAAAAAGGGTGAAATTATTTCGACTCATGATGTCATACATTCTGTTACAAAAAAAAAAAAAAAAAATAAAAAAAAAGAGCATGTGTATAGTGTTTGAGTACATGAATAAATTATAAACACTAAGAACAAATTACTGTTTTAATAATGTGTAGGAATATAAAAAAAATTCTAAAGCAGCACTGACCTGCTGGAAAAGAAGACTTGGCAGGACAGATAGGCTACGAAATGTCACTGTGTGACGCCCCTGAAAGCGATGAGGGCACCCCGTAGCTTTTCTGACCGCGACGAGGGGTGGTAGAATGTTCTTTTGCCTTAGCCCTCGCACAACTTCGGCGACTGTTTCGCAATTATTGCCCTTAAATTCACAACTTGACACAATGCTGTGAAAGTAACAAGATGCAAAAGAACAAAATTGGACAATGTCACTTCGGAGCAGTCTTGATTGTTAGTCTAATTTAAAGAACCAAAATGATGTAAATAGTACACACAAAACTATCGAAAAATTGTTTGCTGTTTATAAAAAGGAAGTATGGTTTAGATGATTTACGGATTTAAACTGAAATACCATCAGTGATCGATAATTTGTACTCAGCGCTGTCAATTTAACATGTCCGAATTGGAACGGGCAATTGCTCCTGCAAATGTAAAATGTTGCCCCCCCTAGTTTAAAAAAGTTATGATTTTGAACACAGATCATGCATTTATAATCCACATATACTATCAGATTCTAAAAAAGAATTTTTTTTTCCTTCAAAAATAAACTAAAGAATAGAATCACAAATGATTTTCAATCCAACAGGGATGAAGGCCGACTGAAGAATAGGCAAGCTAGATAATTTCCCAGGACCACAAATATCAAGGAGCAGCGATTTTGAAATTGCTAGAAATTAAAAGTACATCATTAAAAAAAAAGGACCTGATGCTCTGAATCGTTGACAAAAAGAGGTCATTTTCACAGGCAATGCCGTAATTAGACTTTATGTCACTAGGGGCAAACCTTAATTAGTGTGTCGCCTTCCATGGAACCGCGCCCCCACCGAACGAAACCATAATTGATTTTGGCATTCCCTTTAGCACGTCTCCCGATGCTCGTCCCCGCTTGCCTCTCGCTTTAGTTGCGACCCTGTCATAGGCTGAGGTCAGTTTCTCATTTCTATTTTAATGAACCTAATTTTGGTTTTTGAAGGTTAGTAGCAAAGAGACAATACAGGATCGTGCTCAACTCACTCGACTTGACAGAAAATGTGCGAATTCAAATGCGACGAAGTTTAAAAGAACATAAAAACGGTCTGCGATTTCCTGATTTATATCTGCTGCTAGTGCCGCAATTAGAGGGGGGCAAGCGGGGCACGTACCCCAGACATAGTTCAATCAGTTATGGTTCCATGGGATGGTGGCACAGTTCTACGTAGGGGGGGGGGCATTCTAATTAAGGTTTCTCCTGAGAGACATAAACTCTAGTTGCGGCACTATCTAACTCAGTATTTCGATACCTTTAACCCTTTTAACTTTTCATGCATTAGAAAGACGTGGCAACGAATTCACCTCATGACCTCCTATTCACAGCATTGCTCCTGAGCCATAAGGAGAAGTACCGTTAGACACAGAACGGGAACCTAGCCTTCACAACTATTATTTATAACGATGTGCTTATAATTCTATTTACCAGCATTTAAAAGTCTAGCTGAGTCTAAGATAATATATCAGAATATTAGTTTTCATTAGTACATACTAGTATATGTAAATTCACCTAATTTATATAACTCACCTTTTTTTTTCTTGACTTCGTCTTCAACTCAAAAACTTACATAACTTATGCCGAGCTTTTGGTTAATGAAATCATGCTAAAAGTCGTTCTAGCTCCTCAAATTATTAACTATTTTGTTCCACATTTTTTTCCAAAATTATTTACAATATCACACACCCTTTACTCCCCCCCCCCAAAAAAATAAAATAAAATAAAATAAAGAAAACATAAAATCAATAAATAAAAATAACGTACTGGACTCGCTTAAAAATTATTTAAAATTTTTTTTCCAAATCGAGGAAAAACATGAACATTCAGCTCGAACTGCTGTAAATGTAAAAGGTCGCTAACATCAGAGAAAGTGCAGCCGGAAGAGAGGTCACAGAAAATAGAAAATGTGCACTGAGCTTCATTGTAATGTATTTCAAACCCTGCAAGAAAAGCGGCTTTTTAACAAGGCATAAAATGATCGTTTTACTAGATTTTTCCACGATTTATATTTTTTCTTAATATGTACTGTTGTAAAACGATTTGGATAAACATTAATAATATTAGTTTTTCGTTATTATCATTCTATTAAAGCTCCATAAAGCCGACCAATGACCGAGTGGATGAGACACTGATGTGGGTTTGAAAATTTGTATTTCTTGTACAAAGTATTTTTAACGATACCTACAAATACAGCTTCAAGGTAATATTCTTTCAATATACTTCCAATCTCCGGATAAACTATTCTACTGCCAATGAAAAGGTGCTCTCGACAAGATCAGAATTAATAAATTTACGTAGTGACGAAAATTTTAACTTAGTATGGGATGAGTGCGAAAAACTTACCTCAGAATTAAATCTGAAAGCACCAGATCTTCCCAGAAGAAGGAAAATTCCAATAAAGTTAGGAGGTGGCGAGAAGCAGCCTGAACATTATGATACTAAGCATCATTATAAAATCATTATATATCATTATAAAATCAATATATACTTTTCAGTTTCAGATATCATTAATCTTGAAATCGAATCTAAATTTAATGAAAATGATTTAGCTATTTTAGGGCCTTTATCAGATGTCATTACAAACAAAAATCCAACTAACAACAATTTAAGTTTAATTAGTACGACATACGGCATCAATAAAGATGATTTAACATGCGAGGTCAAAATTTTTAACAAAATGTTTTTATACGGAAACCTTACTGATACTCTCGAAAACAGACTAAGTTTTATGAAAAATAAGGATGTTAAATGTTGGTTTGAAAATTTGTATTTCTTGTACAAAGTATTTTTAACCATACCTACAAATACAGCTTCAAGTGAAAGGAGCTTTTCATCCTTGCGAAGGTTGAAACATATTTGTGTTTAACACACAGGAAAGACTGAGATATTTGCCATTACTGTATATAGAACGAAACAGAGAGATAAATAAAGACGCAATCATTGCCGAATTTAACTCAGACGCAACAATTCGAGGCAAACGCTTAGCTTTAGTTTAAACGCTAATTCATAAAGAGAAATAACAGAAACATAGTAATTAAAATTTGTTGTTGTTGCCGTCCAAAGTCAAGTTTTGGTTTTTACGCCATTAACTCACGAGCTCTTTAATACTTTTTGGAAATAGTAATTAAAATTTTGTTTATTATTTTTTTAAAAATCTTTTCTTCTAAAAGAAAACGTGAATATCTGCATTTTTCAGCTGCATTGTTTTAAATTGAAAAAAGTTGATTTCTTTATATTTATGTAATTACTAGCTGAAGTACCCGTCCTCGACGGGTTAGTGAATGCAAATTTCCAAAAAGCAAGAAATTTCGTCAGCATTGTAGGAGTACACAGAATGGATGTAGTATGTTGCCAAAGTAAAGAAAGCGAAGTTATAATTTTTATGTATTGTTAAAATATTACAGGTTAGAGAGTCACTAAGTAATATCATTTCATTCGCTTTAGTCGTAATTATGTGATGCGCGAACGAATATTTACGCATATTGAAATAATTTTCGCAAAATCTCAAAATTTAATCAATTTTTGAAAAATTGGAAGCCTAGAATTTAAGTTGAGTGACAACCTACTTAATCATGTCACCCAAATTCGTTTTATTCCCTGCAGTCTTTATTTCGTGATGCTGGAACAAATTTTCAGCATTTTAAAACGATTTTCACAAAATCTCAAAATGTAATCAAAATAATTTAAAAATTCAACGCCTATAAATTAAGATTAGCAACTACCTATCATATCACTAAATTTCGTATCATTCGTATTAGTCGTAATTACGTGATGTTTGAAGAAATATATGATTGAGAGAATTTTCACAAAATCTCAAAATCTAATAAAAATGTTTGAAAAATTGGACTCCTATAGTTTATGTTGAGCAACCATCTATCGTGTGACCCAATTTCATATCATTCGCTTTAGTCGTTATTACGTAATGCGGGAACAAAGATTCACTCAGCTTTAAACGATTTTCGCAAAATCTCGAAATCTGATCGATTTTTTAAAAATTAGATGCTTATAGTTTGAGGTAAGTGACCACCTATCATTTCAGCAAATATCATTTTTTCACCTTTGCAGTTATTACGTGATATGCGAACACAAATTTACGTAGTTTGAAAAGATTTTCGCAAAATCTCAAAATCGAAGATTTCAAAATCAAAGATTTTTTAAAAATTCGACGCCTATGTTTTAAGTTGAGTGACCACCTATCATGACACCTAATTTCATATCATTCGCTTCAGTCGTTTTTACGTGATGCTTAAACAATAAAAGCGTCACGGACAGAATGACAGAGCTACAGAATGACAGACAGACGAACTTATTTTTGAGGGTCGCTTCAGATTCCCGGGTGCTTGAAACGGATAGAAATCGCAAAATTTTTGAATTCCGAGAAATGTACAGACAAAAGTCTAATTTTATTTATATAGATTTAAGAAATAAAATGTCATAAAACTTTTCAGTATGCATTTTGGTAAGTATAAACATAAAAAAAGTTAAAATTATGCTTGATATTGTAGGCATGTGAGCCCCAATAGTAATGCTACTTCTTCGAATTTTTAGCATTTTTTTCTTTCAGACAACAGCTATTTACATTGTATTTACAATCAATCAAGAAGACTAATACTTAATTATTAATAACACAATCAGGAAGGATACTCTATGATTCTCTAATTTTTCTAATCTTTTATTATTTATAGTATGTATCTAGAATTTTACAATCAAAAATTTTTCTTAAAGTGCGCATTTCCTTCTCATTTATTGCTGAAGAATGATTGCTAATTGTAAACACACTTTAAACATAATTGTCTACTCAAATAATGAGAAATTTCATTTTTAAGCCAGAACCAACTACGCAAAAATCCAAAAGACACTTCTCCATTGGATTTTAAAGCTTTTTATCCTCCTTGAGAAGTTATACAAAGAAAAAGGGACGAATATAACGTTTTTTAATGGGCTAAAATCATGGGCGCCGGCAGCATAGGGCAAGGGGGGGGGCAATGACTCCCTGGATTTTTGTATGCAGTGTTTTCCCTTGCTTGTTTGCTCTTTCCAACATGGTAATCATACGTTAAAGTAGTCTTTGCCCCCCTTGAGTTGCCTTTGCCTCCCCCCTGGAGTAGTCTTTGCCCTCCCCTGGGAAATATTCTGCCGGCGCCCATGGCTAAAATGACCTTATACGAACGTACACTAATAGATTCACGTGATAGTTCAGATTTACTGACTATGAGAAGGGAGAAAATTTATTCGAGTTTGTGGTTTTCCGGGCAAATTAGTCTACATAGAAATTTTCTGCATTTAATGACTGAAAGTAAGAAATTTTGCTATAGGTCCCAGCCTTTTTATTTGGGTTTCGAACATTTAACTTTATAATTTTTTATAGTTCAACTTTTATATGGAAAGTCCATATACAGAGGGTGTTCACACATTTTTGTAACGATTTTGATTTTCTCCATGAATTTAAATATTAATTTGAAAATAAAAATGTGATTGGCATCAAATTGTAATAAGGCTTATTTATTGTCTGCAGCATTAAAAATATTCTTTGCTTTAAAATTTCGCTGAAAAATAAACAATGGATCGAAGGCTATATTTTTACGCTATCCGAAGAGAAATACTCTTATTCAGTTATTAAAAAAAGATGCCAAAATCATGGTTTTAATATTTCTACACGTAAAATAAGTGACATAATTAATATGAAAGGAAAGAAACGTCAAAGTTTATATTTCACTAGGGAAAAGGCAAAAAAATGCATGCCCAACAAAGGTACGTACACCTCTTATTAAATCTAAAGTCACATCTCATGTTTTAAAGGAAAATCCAACTACCCAAAGAACTATCGCAAAATCTTTAAATATCTCTGTAGGAACTGTGAACAAAATTATAAAATCCGATTTAAAGTTAATCAAAGCAAAAAAAAAACACGATGTTCATCGCCTAACGCCGAAACATGTTTCTCAGCGTAAGACTATGTGTAGATTGTTGTATGAAAATTATTTGGCGGGTGAAAAATGGAAATATGTAGTTACAATTGATGAAGCTTGGATACATTTATCCGAGTGCAATAGAAAAAGATCGATTTACTACCGCAAAAGAGGAGAAAAAGACTTAACAAGTTGGTTTAGAGAAAACAAGGAAAGGTTTTCTAAAGGTTTTATGGTTATTACTGGATTTTCTTATAACGGAAAACTTACAATAAGGAAAGCAGAAAAAAATGTCAAAATTAATTCGGATTACTATCAGAAGTATGTTTTAACACCTATTTTTAAAGAAGAAATTCCATCCCTTTATCCAAACAATCTTCACTGTGTTAAGTTCCATCAGGATAAAGCTCCAAGCCATACCTCTAAATCTACTGCTCTATTTTTTGATAAAATGAGAAATGAAACTGGAATTGAAACTATTCCCTTTAAATGCATCCCACCCAAGTCCCCTGACGTGTCTACCTATGGATTACTGTGCATTTGGACTTTTAAAACAAGCTCTTTATAAGCGGCATCCCAGAACATTGGGTGGACTCTGGAAGATTGTGAAGGAGGAGTGGAACAATATCAGCCTTGATGTTTTAAGAAAAGGACTTTTATTAGAGATGAGTTCGGGCTCATTTTTTGAAGCCCGAGCCCGCCCGAGCCCGAAGACTTTTAAACCGAGCCCGCCCGAGCCCGAGCAATATTATTAAAGTTGGAGCCCGAGCCCGCCCGAGCCCGAAATTTCAGCTAAAGACAAATAAAATTAACTACTTCATTAATAGGATACAATAATTTTTGGAGCTTCACACACCTTCTAGTCCCCCGTGCCGCTATTTTTTGAAATAAGTACGTCTATTTATCCTATGAATCACTTTTTAAAATCTGTTTCAAGGAGTATGTTCAACAAAGGAGAAATTTTTCACGAGCCCGAGCCCGCCCAAGCCCGAACGCAATCGTGAATTACAGAGCCCGAGCCCGAGTCGGGCCCGGGCTCGGGCTCGGGCTTTCGGGCTCGGGCTGAGCCCGTCTCATCTCTAACTTTTATCTTGGAAATCAAGATGTAATATGATAGTTCAAAGAAAGGGCTGTCAGATTGAACACATTAGAAAATAAAATTCTTATATTTATTTCTATATATATCTTTGCAAAATCGTTACAAAAATGTGTGAACACCCTCTGTATGTGCGCCCGTATATGTGTGTATATATCATTATTATTATTATATTTTTGCATATATGGGTGCACACTAGAGATGAGTTCGGGCTCATTTTTTTAAGCCCAAGCCCGCCCGAGCCCGAAATTTTAGCTAAAGACAAATAAAATTAACTACTTCATTAATAGGATACAATAAATTATGGAGCTTCACACACCTTCTAGTCCCCCGTGCCGCTATTTTTTAAAATAAGTACGTCTATTTATCCCATGAATCACTTTTTAAAATCTGTTTCAAGAAGTATGTTCAACAAAGGAGAAATTTTTCACGAGCCCGAGCCCGAACGCAATCGTGAATTACAGAGCCCGAGTCCGAGTCGGGCCCGGGCTCGGGCTCGGGCTTTCGGACTCGGGCTGAGCCCGTCTCATCTCTAGTGCACATGTATAGACTTTCCTTTAAAATGACTCCCCCCCCCCCAGTTTGGAAGCCAAGTTACTCTTGTGTGATTATCTGTGATTTATCACACAAGATCACACACTGTGATTTATCACACGTGATTTATCGCACCGTGCACCACTATCTGTGATTAGTGTGATTATCTGTGATTAGTAGAGACAAGAGAGGATGAAGATAACGTGTCACTTGAGGAATTCAGAAACATTCTTCTTAAAATTTCTGGATTTTCAGAAGTTAGTGATGAAGATATAGTAGAATGGAAGGTGTGTGATTAGTCAGATCCTGAGTTTCAAACTCTAAATGATGATAAACTTATTGAAAGTGTGATAGAAGAAAGGTTCGAGGAAGAAGATGAAATAAATGTCGAAGTTGAAGCAGACATGGGACCATCTGTTAATGAAGCATTTGCCGGCCTTGAAACTGCATTGAAGTGCATGAAGCGTCAGTCCGATTGTGACCACATGCAACTTCTCACTATCAAGCGGATGCGCGACTTGGCTGCTCGAAAACGGATGAAGACAGTAAAACAGCTTACTTTGACCCTGGGACGGCTCTAGCAATTGCGGGGCCCTGGACAAACCTTGGGGCGAATGGTTCTTAAGCCGTGTGGGGTACACAGTCGGCCACCGGGCGGGCCGCTTCACGACCGAGATGTACAACCTACGGCACACGGCTGCTTCGCGACCGGCCTACGCAATCTAGGGCCGCTTTTACACGTTAGGGTGAGCGGACGCGTTCGACAACCAGCTGGTCCGGCAACGGACCATTTCGCGACCGGCCTGTGCAACTTACGGCACACGGGGCCGCTCGCTTTCGGCGGCCAACTGGACCGCTTCGGCGGCAACGGACCGCTTTGCGACCGACCTGTGGAACCTACGGACCGCTTTTACACGTTACAGTGAGAGGCCATCTTCGGCGACTGGCAACGGTCGAAAATGGCGTAAAATATAGAATAACTGAAAAACTAATTTTAAAAATTTAAAAAATAAGCTCGGGCAGCAATTTCGTGGCACCGTGCAAAATTTTATAAAATTAGGCCGGATAGTTACTTCGCCACGCGAACGAAAATAAAGATATGGAAAGTACTTTAGCTATACCGCCCTTCGCGATACAATATTACCGCGCGCACTCGCGATTGAGGCTCCCGTCCCCTACACACGCTTTCACCTTTAAATAAAACCTGGCAGTTCGCCAAAAAATCTGAGCATGAGAGCTACCTTGGCATACGGTCACCCTTCACAACCGCGATGCCGCGGGGTGCAGGGTATATATTCCTTTCTTCGATTTTCGGAAATCTAAACTTCTCATTATATGCGTTTTACTAATGAATTTTTTAACTGACCAAAAAGTTATGCTAGACGCTTGATTTTTTTTTAACGAAAGCTAAATGGTTTGGCCGTAACCGTATATTTTTTTATTCAGAATAATCCACAGCTTTTCTCGATGCGAGTGTTGAGAGGCGAAAATTTCAAAATATGTCCAAAAAGTGTCTCCCGGTTTAACTTTTTTTAAAAGATGGGAAATGCATCTAATTCGAAAATGATGGCCGAGTTCGAAATAAAACTTTTCCACTTTCTGATCGTGTAATTATTTTTTCTTTAAAACGATCGGGAGACCTCTTTTTCTGAGTACAAAAAGATAAAACAGCCGAAAATGACATTAAATATAAAATAATTAAAAAACTAATTTAAAAATTAAAAAAATAAGCCCGAGCTGCACATTCTCGAGGACCTGGGAACCCTCGTGCAATTCGGCAGGATAGTCCGCTACGCGAACGACAGACACACACACACACGGACAGACTCTTTTATTATATGTATAGATAGATAGATATAGAAGATTTGAATAAAAAAGTGAGCTCAGAAGAGATTTTGCATTGATGAAGCGAATTCTTAGACAATACACACCGGACCGATTTAAGAATTGAATACATTCAAATTCCCTAACTCTAAAGATGGACGAACCCAGAACATAACATAGCAAACAACTTTGAATTTGAATCTTAAGTCTTCTTGCTGCACACACTATTTTTAGCGGTTGCTGTTGAAAAATAAATAAAATTTTCTTATGGTGGTACATTTCACTCATTAAGAAAATAACTTTTGCGTATGCAGCTGTCGACTGATATTTATTTCCAAGCAAGACTGCACCTTCGAAAAATTCGATCTTAAGAATACCGAAATTCTAGTATATCTTTCAATAACTGTTATTCTCCCTAGGCTGTGATGATTTCGGCTGCATTCTGGAAATACTTCCAGTAGTTTACATTTGCTTAGCGAAATGTTAAAGAAAAAAAGGAGATCGAGTTTTGATCTTTATTCCAGAGTAAAGATGCTGATGCAAATTCTTTCATTAAAATAAATGCGTCACAGCGTGAAATTTCCATTAAATGATGTTAGCTTAAGCCGTTCAATGTATGTGTCTCCAAGGGACTCGTGAAGATCTGAAAATATATTTCCGAATCATCAGTGACAGTTTTCAAGTAGGCGTGAAATCCGCTTGAACAAATTTCCCGCTTTCTTTGCAAAAATATACCCGTGTATGTTTCAATCACTGGGGATATTAATTTAAGTTTTTTTTAAACTAGTGGAGGTCGTATTTTTTTTAATAATTAAGTTACTTTTTATAACAGTTTAAAAAATTCACTCGTGTTTTGTAATTCTAATAGACTGGTGCTAAATAAAGCAACTTTGTTTAAAAGACGCACAATTTGACCGCTGTGACGATAGCCATAGAATGGGTACTAGGTGCAAACGAAAATACACAATCAGTGCCCTTAGTACTTGGGTGTTCCTAAACGCTCAATTTTTAAACTGAAACTGGTTGATTTTGTTCTTAAAAATCAGTGCCGGTCCTAGCTATTTTCCTAAGTGGTTCAAATTACAAAAATGCGCCCCCCCCACACACACATACACATGCAGCTAGAAAAGTTTCCAAAGAGGTTAAAACGAAAATTTCAACAATACATGATACTCAAATATAGATATACATATTATATTGTAAAGTAACATATTGTAAAGTAAGGTATATGGTGACCCTATAAAGATTGCGCCCGGTGCAATCGCACCGTTCGCTCTACGCCTAGGACCGGCTCTGTTAAAAATCAACTGAATACAGTTGAAAAGCTAGAGGGAGAACCGAGGAAGCCTGCCTCTCCCTTCAATGTTAGCCTCGCTCACGTATTCTTTTTTTCTGCCTGCGTTCTGCTGTAACTATACATGCCAATAAGATGGCGTTGGAAAGTGATTTATTGTCGATAGCTTCAATGCGATTTATCTTACGCGATGTTTTCCTCCCCTTCTTTTTTAGTCTTCAATAACTTCTTTGGTTTTAATTCTATACTACGATAGGATGTGGAAAAGAAATGCCACATAATACATTGGACTCTTTCTGCTGAAATCATTAGTAGCACAAGTGTAAAAAATAATGATAATAGTCATAGCGATTGCAAATCTTCTATTTTTTACAAAAACAGGACTAAAGTTTTCAGAGCAAACAAAGCGTATGTTTAGATTACAGGTTTGTTATCATTAAAATCCTGATGTCCGGTAGACCAAAACTTTGAAGGTTTGCATTTAATAGCTAAAAGATGTTTATTTTTACTCGTTTTACACCAAATTGTACACTGGCGGTTTATTTTTATACCGTCTCTTTCCCTCATTACGCAGAATAAATTGGTACTTTTTAAAATGGCGGTTCTCCGTGCAATAACAACACAGTGTAGATTCTGTTGTAGAGAAAAAAAAAATGAAAAGAAAAACTAAAACTCATTTCGTGGGGTTCTGTAAATGAAAACAGTGTCATTACACTCTTAAACCGGATGCAGGTTCTCATTTAAAAGAACTGGGAAAAAAACACCTGAAAATTGTGTTTATTTAACTATTGCTGTAAAAAGAGTTTAAGAGAGTTTATTGAATCGAAAAATAAAATGAAAATAAATAAATAAACATAATAATAACAGACGATCAGAATTGCAGACTTATTACGAATTCCACAGAAATGTGAAAAGAGGTTTTAGAATCGGCAAGCTGTGTTATTTTCAAAGTAGGTATTATTAAGTGTGGAAGGCCATTAAAATTTTCCCATTTCGGTACTTTTAAGGGGAAGAAATCTGATATGGAATCCACGACTTCCTTCTACATCTATTAAATTTTTCACATTTCTGATGCAATTATTTTAAACTTATTTCATTCGAAAGATATACCGGGGTTGGACAAAATAATGTGAACACCCGTGAAAAGATAGTTTTTTTTTTTAATCAATAGGTCGTTGGCCGTATGGATCATAGACTTAATGTACCTCCTTTTGCATGAATTACCTAGTGTATCCGACGTGGAATTGTCAAATGCAAGTTACGTACATCATTGGGAAGGATATTGTTGCGGAATTACTCTGCTACTCCTGGGGTTCGTCGTTCTAAAGTCCAATTGGTGTAAAAAGTTCAAGTAAAAAGTCACTTGTCAGGATGGAACACAAACTTTATTGCTTCTAGAACTTCGTAGAACAATCAGCTGTACACAATTCACAAGCACAATCTAGCAGTAACGTGCTTTTAACAATCCGCTTAGATCAGAAGCTCTCACAAATTCTGTATTTCTCACACAAAATAAGTCACTTTCACAGGCAAAAATTCAGTGGAAATATTCAAGGGATATCGTACACAATCCCTTAAGACACAGCAATGAAGAATTTACACAAAGCACTTTAAAAATAGCTTCACAAAGCAAGCTAAAACACAGCTTCTATAGCACTATCAATTCACAAAGCAAGCGTACTGAGAGCTCTTCACACATTGAGCGTTCAACTCGCACTGAACTGTCGGGGAAGCGCGCTGGTGGAATTTATAGAGGAGGCAGAAGCTGCGAGCAGTTTCTAGAAAAGTATATTCCTCGAAGATTCCAGATAAAGCGGGAATTTTGATTACGTCATAGAAGAGAAATGTTAGGTTATTATGCGTTTTTAATGCAGGAAAAACAATTTCCAGGCCCCATTGGGAAAATCGCGCCAAATGACCAAAAAGTCGCCAAGCTTGGCGACTTTTGGCGAAATATCGCCAAATTTGGCGCCAAAAATAAGTCCTCAAATGTGAAGAGATCTAAGCCCTAGGACTAATATTTCTCGAGATTTCTAGAAGCCCCATAGAAAAACATACGGGAAACCGAAACCTCCGTATCTCGGGTTCTAATAGGCCGATTTTGATGCAACAAAAAGCAAAATTTATCTATTTGAAGCGTAGAATACGAATTTTAAACCATTTTAAGCCCCAGAGCAGCGGGTTGCCCCGAAAATCCGTAACATTGTCCCCTTCCCAAGGACTGCACGTCCCGGGCAGTGCAACCCCCAGTTAGGAGGTCATACAAATACACTCATGTCCATAAATTAAGGATAATTCAGAATCACACAGAAATTGATCTCTAAAATAAAAATTTCACCTGTAGAATGATCACACACATCTTGCAGAAGAAGAATATGCAAATTACAGGGAACCACCAGATGGCGTGGATGGTACGTCACAATGACGAGAGTGTAAGAGAGGGATATATAAGGAATGGTGGCAAAGAAGTAAAATTGTTCACAAGCGCTGTGAAAGCCTTTCAGTGCAAAAACCGCATAGTTATGGCACAAAGGAGGCATTTGGTTGATGTTTTACGTGGCAGAATTATCGGATGACTGGAATGTGGACGTACCCAGCTGGAAGTATCCGAGGAACTTGGAATCGCCCAGAGTGTCATCTCCAGGCTTTGGCAACGATTCCAAGATGATGGTAGTGTGAGTAGACGTTACAGCACAGGTCGCCCCCGAGTTACAACGCCGAATGAGGACCGCTATTTGGCAGTTACTGCCAAAAGAAACAGACGGAGTACAGCATCAGACCTGTCTCGTCAGCTCTCTTCAGCTACCGGTACGACAGTTTTCAAGGCAGACCGTGTACAGACGCTTAGGGCACATTGGTCTATATGCTCGTAGGCCTGTCAGATGTGTTCCACTTACCGCAACTCACTGTCGCCTGCGATTAACCTAGAGTAGAGAGCATGCATTGTGGACACCGCAACAGTGGTCTTGTGTGATGTTTTCCGACGAGTCCAGGTTTAGTTTGGAGTCTGATTCTCGCCGGACATTCATCTGGAGAGCGCCAGGTACCCGTTACCACCAAGAGAACACCATTGAAAGACACCGTTACGGTGGTGCAGGATGGCTCGTTTGGGGAGGAATTATTCTTGGTTCCAGAACTGACCTGCATGTTCAGAGTGTAACGATGACAGGCCACATCTATCGGGATGTCATTCTGGAACAACATGTACGTTTGTTTCGGGGCGCCATGGGTGCTGAATTTGTGTTTATGGATGACAACGCCCGTCCTCACCGTGCAAACATTGTAGACGAATGCCTTCAATCGGAGGATATCACCCCTATGCATTGGCCAGCATACTCACCGGACTTGAATCCAATAGAGCATGTGTGGGATATGCTTGGCCGACGAATTGCAGCCCGTCAACCCCCTCCCACCTGTCTACCGGAACTTCGGAGTGCATTGCTTGATGAGTGGTGTAATATTCCCCAAGATCAGATTGATCATTTGATACTCAGCATGCCTAGGCGTTGTCAGGCCTGTATTGCATCGTCCGGGAGACATACTCCGTATTAACCATCCTACTAACCATGTTATACTGTTTTTTGTAAATAGGTTCTTTTCTGAAATTTGGTCAAGGGAGTAAAACTTGCAATTTTTATTAATTATGTCAAACATATAGCATCTTTTTTGCTCTTTACTTTTTGTTTAATAAATAGACTTTACAAATAAGTCAAATTTGTTTTGCTTCTTTCTGTTTCTTTGCCTGAACTTCATTATCCTTAATTTATGGACATGAGTGTATATACAGTGTCCAACCGTTAACCAAATCTTAACAACATAATTTAAGCAAATAATCAATAAACACAGTAAGCAAATGCACTCTAATAAATAAATAATAGACATAATAAACAATTACACTAATAAGTAATAAATGTAAGAAACAAATACACATTAATAAAAACCACTATATTACAAATATGTACACTAAACATGGCGTAAGTAGTGAGTGAAAGAGAGTTGACGAAAGAGGAAGAGAAGAGAAAGACAGGAAAGAGATGAGAGTTGAAAGAAAGGAGGAATTACGCCATAGTGACCATGGTCTGATAGGCAAATAACTAATTACCACCGCGGTAGATGGCTAGCCGATCGTAATGTACAACTCTTGGCTTCGAGTTTGGTGACTTACGAATCCGTACGATGACGTCATTCAGCCGGTTTAGGACTGTGTAAGGACCGTCCCACGGCGATTGCAGCTTGGGAGACAGGCCTTTCCGTCGAGTATGATTCCATAGCCAAACTTTGTCACCTGCGTTGAAGTCCTGTCCCGTAGCTTTCGTGTCGTAGCGATTCTTCATCCTCTCCGTGTTCAGGTTGATCCGCTCCCGAGCAAAATGATGTACATCTTCAAACCGTGCCCGAAGATTTTCCACGTACTCTTCTGGCGATGAAGGCTCATCTGGAGGGCGGCCGAACACTAGATGAGTGGGAAGACGAAGATCTCTTCCGAACAGCATCTGGGAAGGTGTGAAGCCGGTAGTCTCGTGGACGGCACTCCTATAGGCCAGCAGGAAGAGGGGGAGTTTCTTGTCCCAGTTCTCTTGATTCCTAGATACCAGGAGCGAGAGGTTGTTCAAAATTGTGCGATTGAACCTCTCGACCATGCCGTCGGATTGTGGGTGTAAAGGCGTAGTCTGTGTTTTGTCTATTCCGAGAAGTTGACATAGTCCTTTAAAAACTGCAGAGGTAAAGATAGTTCCTTGGTCGGAATGAAGTTGCAGAGGTGTTCCATATCTGGAAATCCATTCTTGCACCAATACCTCTGCTACGGTCGTAGCTTCTTGATCGGGAATAGGAAACGCTTCGGGCCATTTAGAAAAGTAGTCAATGACAACTAGGATGTACTTGCTGCCATCCGAAGTTCGCGGAAGAGGTCCCAGGATGTCGTGGGCAATCCCCTCAAAAGGCGCTCCTACGTTATAACGATGTAGTCTTCCACGGCTTCGTTTCTTCGGGCCCTTACGGGCGGCACAGGCGTCACAAGCTTGACACCACTTTTCGACGTCGCCTCGAGCCCTAACCCAGTAGAAGCGCTCGCGAACTTTCTGCAGGGTCTTCATTACGCCAAAATGGCCTCCAGTTAAGCCATTATGAAGTTCTAGAACCTTCGGAATCCTCGAACGAGGGAGTACTAACTGCCATCGGAGCATCTTGTCGTCGTCCGACTCCCATTTACGATACAGGACTCCATTCCTCAGGCGAAGCGAATCACATAAAGCCCAGTACTGTTTTGTTGCAGGACTGCAAGATGATATTTCTTGCCAGCTGGGCTTAGTGCTTGATTTCTCCAGTAACTCCATAATATGTTTGATGTCGCTATCAGCTAACTGGTCCGCCCGAACTTTTTCGTCACTCCAGGGATCTTGAGATGGTGCCGATGATGTAACTTGGCGGAAAACGGTATGTTTCAGATGGTAATTTTTCTCCGCCCTGGAGCAATAGCGGCAACTGTCTATGCAGGGCCTTCTCGACAAAGCATCTGCATTTCCATGAGATACCCCTTTCCGATGATGTATCTCGATGTCGTATTCTTGTAATCGCTGTATCCACCTGGCTATTTGGCCCTCTGGATTCTTGAAATTTAGAAGCCAGGTTAAAGAGGCATGGTCCGTTCGGAGCAGGAACTATCGGCCGTACAGGTAATGATGGAAGTGCTCCACGTCCTTAATGATAGCAAGAAGTTCCTTTCTCGTAACACAATAGTTACGTTCAGCCTTTGAAAGGCATTTGCTTCAGTAAGCAATGACGTGTTCTTGGCCATCTATCTCCTGGGACAAAACTGCTCCGACACTCTCCTTACTTGCGTCTGTGTCCAGGATAAATGGCTTGTCAGGGTGAGGATACGACAGGATCGGCGAAGATGTTAAAGCCGTCTTCAGTTCGTTGAATGCGTCCTCACATTCCTCAGTCCATAGAAATTTCTGTCCAGTCTCAGTCAATTTGTGGAGAGGTCTTGCAATTTGAGAAAAACCCTTCACGAATTTTCGATAGTAAGTACACAGACCGAGAAAACTTCGTAAGTCATGGATATTTTCCGGACGACTCCAGTTCTTGACTGCGGACGTCTTTTCGGGATCGGTTCGGACTCCCTGGGCGGATATTATGGGCCCGAGGTAACGTACTTCCCGACGAAACAAATTGCATTTCGATGGACTTAGTTTCAAGTTTGCCTCTTTTAATTTCTGCAGCACCTTTCGAATGTTCTCGAGATGCTCTTCGAAAGTCTTTCCGACGATGATATCGTCCAAATAAACGAGACATGCTTCATAGGAAAGTCCTCTCAACACTGTCTCCATCAGACGCTCGAATGTAACCGGTGCGTTGCAGAGCCCAAAAGGCATAACTTTGAACTGCCGCAGTCCTTGTCCCGTGGAGAACGCAGTCTTTTCACGGTCATCGGGATGGATTTCTATTTGCCAGTAGCCACTGAGATCCAGAATGGAGAACCATTCATTTCCCGATAAAGTGTACAATGTGTCGTCTATCCTGGGAAGAGGGTAGCTGTCTTTCTTGGTAATGTCATTCAGACGTCTGCAGTCAACGCAGAACCGGGTGGAACCATCTTTCTTTCGGACCAAAACAATCGGCGAGGCCCACGGACTAGTCGATGGCTCGATGACGTCATCACGCTGCATCTCCTCCAAAAGTCTGCTCACCTCTTCTTGCTTAGCAAACGGCAGCCGCCTAGGATGTTGTTTCATGGGAGAATGGCTGCTTGTGTCTATTCAATATTGCGTTAACCTCGTACGGCCAAAGTCACCGGAAGTACGAGAGAAGAGGTCTTAAAATTCAGCTATTACTTTCTCTGCAGCGCTTCTCTGTTCTGCCGTTAACTCCACGTCTTGTAATAATTCCTTCGTCAGGCACTCGGAAGATTTAGCTGTCGTTTGGCTGATGTTCTTATTAATGCAGGTAACAAGAGTGCATGTCGCCAACACTTCATTTTTCTTTATCACCTTCGACTTGTCCGTCACATTTGCTACTCTAACTGGAATTTCTGTTCTCGACAAGTCCACAAGTGTTGCTCTCACAAGTACTCCTCTGACGGAATCACTATTGTTTGGGTGTTCGATTAATCCAAAACAGAATTTATTGCTTTCTTTTACTGTTCCAGAAATTATTGAATCAGTTCTGGGAGGTAGAGTGATATCAGTCTGGGCTATTATTTGCTGAACAGGTAAAATAGTTTCATTTTTAATATCGAACGAAGCTATTTCTTCTGAGTCTGAACGAAGCTCATTATTCTTAAAGTCCAAGTTAAATTTGTGCGATTTTAAAAAGTCGAGTCCGAGAATAAAAGAATCTGTAATATTGGCGTATCTGGTCGTATCCTCCATGGTCGTATCTGGCATTTCCAAATGTGATTTCTACTTGCGCTTTTCCGCGCACTTCGATCTTGTCACCTGTCACAGTCTGGAGGGTCAGCGAGGATGGAGTCCAGAAAATCTTCAAGTTTAATTTCTTGGCCAGATCCGACCTCATGATGGTTACGCTCACTCCAGTATCAATCACCATGTGGCATGGGGAACCATTAACGTATCCAAATACGAAGAGTCCATTACTGCCGCCATTCACTGATGAAATCTGCAAGACTTTTAGGTGGGGCTTTTGACTATCTGGCAACCTCCGCCCCGCGAGATGGCCACCTCCTAGTTTCCCTCTTTCATGTTCTTAGAGTTCTCTTGCTGGTTATGAGACTTTCGACCACAATGCTTTTGTACATGACCTTCGGCGCCACACTTCCAGCATTTCACTTTCTTTGGGCCATCTCTTGTTCTATCGGATCTTAATTTTCGTTCTATGAGATCTTCAATTCTCTTCAATCTGTTCTCGACGCTCTCTGTGTCTTTGTCAGCTCCCTCTTGGACAGTGGCAGCTCTAACAGCATGCCGATCTTTCCTGACGGCCCGTTGAGCTGCTTCTAGCTTCATTGCGAAGACGAGAGCAGATTTCAAATCCTGATAATCCTCCAACATAAGTGACTTTTGGGTTTCTGGATCACGGATGGCTTCAATAAAATGACGCACCGCCATTTCTTCTCGGACATTATCAAGGTGGTCCATGTAAGCTAGATGACACAGCCTATCTATGTCCGAAGCCAGCTCTTGAAGAGTCTCGCCAGATCTCTGCATCCTTGACTTAAGTTGGATTCTACTATATTCTTTCTGGCACTTCTCTCCGAATTTCATCTCCAAGGCACATGCAAGGGCATCAAAATATCCTATCTTCGTCGCTCCAATAGTTTGCAATACGTTAATTGCATCTCCGCTAAAGGAAGCGGCCAGTTGGTTCGCTTTCTCGGACTCGCTCCAACCATTGGCTTTGGCGACGATTAAAGATTGGGTCTTGTACACTTTCCAGGGTGTCTTTCCGTCATAAGTCGTTAGTTTTACTGGTGGGCGGAGTGACGACATCTTCATGTTTTCAGGTATTTTTCCCAGCTTCACGAGAGAGTCCAGTTTTTCTTTAAATTTGTTGTCAAATTCTTCACGCATTCTGCAAATATCCTGCTGTAATTCCTTAACATTCCCTTCAATTCTTTGTTCATATTTCGTCTGAGTTTCTTCTAAGAGAGAAACTCTTTTCTCCATTTCTTCTTGGCCCTGCTTAATTTCTTCTAAATTTTCTTGGGTTTTCTCTATCTTCTGCTCCAACTTTTCTTGATTCTTCTCTATTTTCTGCAACCCAGTTTTCATCTCTTCCATAAACTGGACCATAACCATAAACTGGAAAATTAAAGTCTTTCTTTAGAATCCCGATTCCGACACCAAATGTTGCGGAATTACTCTGCTACTCCTGGGGTTCGTCGTTCTAAAGTCCAGTTGGTGTAAAAAGTTCAAGTAAAAAGTCACTTGTCAGGATGGAACACAAACTTTATTGCTTCTAGAACTTCGTAGAACAATCAGCTGTACACAATTCACAAGCACAATCTAGCAGTAACGTGCTTTTAACAATCCGCTTAGATCAGAGCTCTCACAAATGCTGTATTTCTCACACAAAATAAGTCACTTTCACAGGCAAAAATTCAGTGGAAATATTCAAGGGATATCGTACTCAATCCCTTAAGACACAGCAATGAAGAATTTACACACAGCACTTTAAAAACAGCTTCACAAAGCAAGCTAAAACACAGCTTCTATAGCACTATCAATTCACAAAGCAAGCGTACTGAGAGCTCTTCACACATTGAGCGTTCAACTCGCACTGAACTGTCGGGGCAGCGCGCTGGTGGAATTTATAGAGGAGGCAGAAGCTGCGAGCAGTTTCTAGAAAAGTATATTCCAGATAAAGCGGTTTCTAGAAAAGTATATTCCAGATAATAAGATTCCAGATAAAGCGGGAATTTTGATTACGTCATAGAAGAGAAATGTTAGGTTATTATGCGTTTTTAATGCAGGAAAAACAACTTCCAGGCCCCATTGGGAAAATCGCGCCAAATGACCAAAAAGTCGTCAAGCTTGGCGACATTTAGCGAAATATCGCCAAATTTGGCGCCAAAAATAAGTCCTCAAATGTGAAGTGATCTAAGCCCTAGGACCAATATTTCTCGAGATTTCTAGAAGCCCCATAGAAAAACATACGGGAAACCGAAACCTCCGTATCTTGGGTTCTAATAGGCCGATTTTGATGCAACAAAAAGCAAAATTTATCTATTTGATGCGTAGAATATGAATTTTAAACCATTTTAAGCCCCAGAGCAGCGGGTTGCCCCGAAAATCCGTAACAATATTTTCTCACTCAAGTTGGAAAAAAGTTCCTAATTCAGAAAATGTTCTTAGAGGGAAGAATTGACTGCGCAGCTCGTTTTTCAAATTACCCCACAAAGATTCAGTGATACCGAGATCAGGGGACTGAGGGCCACATGAGATGCTCTAATTCATCATAGTGTTCATAAAACCAGTCTCAGGCAATTCCACAGGCGTGAATGGGGTCATTATCATCTTTGAAAGCTGGTCGTTTATCAGGAAACACAGTTTGCACCATTGGGTGAAGATGGCCTGCCAGATTGTATACTGACATAATCCTCTCCTATAACACGCATTTCAGAACAACAAGTGGGCCACGGTGTGATATCGCACCCCAGATCATCACTGAACCGCCGCCATGCTTAACCATAGGCCGAAGATAGTCAACGTGATCGGCTTCTGGCAGTGTTCTCCAAACGTAAACAACGTCCATTTGTCGGGAATAATGTGAACGACGATTCGTCCAACCCTGTTAGATTCTCCCATTGCGTCCCATGCGTCTAATTTTCATGCTCGTGGCATCCTATTCGTCGCTTCAAGGCATTGCATGATATAATCAATGGTTTTGAAATAGCCGCTCTACCATGAATGTTTACCATATGCAGTTCACGCCAGATAGTTTTTGATGAAACTGCTTCCTGTAGATGAGTGTTCATCTCGGATGTTATCTGGGATGCTGTTATCCTGTGGTTTTTTTTTATACAAACCGCTTCAAAACCCTCCTGCCTCTGTCATTCAGCTTCGTCTACCGACCGCTGTTATGCTTTTTAGAAGAATTTTTTTCGTGTTTCAAATATTCTGACATTACAGTCGACACTGTACTTCTCCCAACGCCTAGGAGGGTTGAGGTTATCGTTACTGAGGCTCCAGCAAGACAGGCCCCAACAATCATGCTTCTTTCAAAATCAGAGAGATCAGCCATGATACAATTTTAGCACAGAAATGTATTTCGCACCCGACTTATATCGCTTCTAGTAGCAGACTGATGTGTGTACTTTCTCATCAAGGGACACTCTTCACCGCTTGAGAGCAGGAGTATACGAGACGTTTCTTTTGAGTGCTATTTTTTCGCAAGTGTTCATATTATTTTGTCCAATCTCTGTACGACACTTCAAAAATGGTCAAGGTTTCACGATTTCTCGCCAAATATAGCAAATATCACTAGAGCTATTTCAGTTTTAATAACTTATAGCGCCGAATTTGGCTACATTTCACAAACAGTCACCAAACATTGGAGACGATGAGATTTAGTGCACGGCTCAGACAATGATGGACCATAAACTTAATGTATTAATGACTAGCTGCTACCCGCGACTTCGTCTGCGTCGGCTTTAGAATTAGGTGCCAAGAGAAATGTAGCATGTGTGAATACTAAATATTGTTACGACAAAGGAAACTGCATTTAAATATTCTTTCCTTTTTACTTGTTCCAAATGAAGTATATTGCATGGTAGTATACTTCATTTAAAATAAGAGAATATACAGAGTTACTAAATTTAGATTTTTTTCAGGCATTTGGCGAATAGAGACAGTTATGACAGTATTTGGGAACTGTTTTGTAAAAGAAATATTTATGCTATATGCATGAATTTTAGTCTATGTTAATCAGGAATAGAGCAGCTTTCTATTAGTGAAAAAGTTTTAGAATCGGTTCTGTAGTTACAGAGATACCCAGAGAGCGTAATGTATTAGAATTATTTTGAGTGTTCCTGTAAAGGAACTATTTACGCTACATGCATGAATTTTAGCCTATAATACTCAAGAATAGTGTAGCTTACTATCAGTAAAAAAAGTTTAGGAATTGGTTCAGTACTTACAGAGATGCACATAGAGCGTAATGTAATTCTTATTAGCATCCCTGTAAGAGAACTATCTGTGATATATGCATTAAAGGTAGCCTATAACATTTAGGATGCCATCAGTGTCTAAGAAGTTCTGCTCTCAAAACTGCAAGGTGCGAGGTGCCAGGTTCAAACCCCGGTCGCGCCTGTCGACCTAGCCGCTCCCAGTTTTCCGTGGTTTTCTAAAAAACCTCGCGTAAATACGAGCTAGGATCCCTTAGAAAGTCCCTACAGAGGAATTCCCCATATAGGCCTAGGACCCTAGTGCAGTGAATCGGTCTTAATCCAAAAACAAACAAACAATAATACTCAGGAATAATGTAACTTTCAATCAGTGAAAAAAGTTTTAGAATCGGTTTAGTAGCTACAAAATTTCCATAGAGCGCAATACATTAGAATTATTTTGAGTGTCTTTGTAAAAGAATTATTTATGCTATATGCTTGAAAGGCTGCCTGTATGTTAATCCAGGACATAAGCTATTTTCATTACAAATTTGTCCAAATCCGTTCAACCATGTTTGTATGATTCAGTCAAAAACATCCAAACACACAAACGTATACATTTATATTATTGGTAGTATTTGGAAATTTATGAACTTTAAGAAACACATCTGGACTTTTCTTGGTACTTACGTATTATCCCGGCGCTCATTCCGGCCAAGCTGTTTTTTCGTCAAATGAGTTGCCAAACTGTTGCCAATCGTATTCAAAACCATTAATAATTTCATGTGCCCGGCATTTATTTCGGCAAAAAATCGCTTGTCTTGGCGGACCTCCGGAATAATACGTAAGTACCCTTTTCTTTACTTATGCTTTTTAATTTGGCGTAAAGTCAACATAATTTACATGTTTTTCAAATGCAGTTGATTTTGCAAATAGAATTTCTGCTTTATTTCAAAAGCATAAATCATTTTGTGCAGGCGATAAAACGACTTTTAATTAATAGTTAGAAAAGTAGTTAAAATTTCAAAATTCTGAGCCTCAGTTGCACTTTACCGAAGTTATGGGCTCAGTCATGCTCAAATTTTCAAAGCTCTGCTTTCTGTAGATTTGTCTGGAGAACATTCATTTTTATTATTACATTTAGATAGATTTGGCATAAACCTGGCTTAATTTCCGTGGTATTTAATGTTTTTCAGATGCACGCGCTTCTTTATTGTAGTAATAGCATTCTTGTTAGCTCAAAACATGAATAATTTGATGAAGGCGAAACTCGCCAAACATGGCTACGTAAAAAGGTTTTTAATTAATAATTAAAAAAGTAATTAAAAATCTAAAATTCTAAGTAGCCTATAACCATCTCCAGGGTCCTATCTATATCTAAACCAAAATGCATCCTAATCGAATCAGCGGTTTAGGCGTGAAAGCGTCATAAACAAACAAACAAACAAACTCACTTTCGCATTTATAATTTTAGTAAGGATGTTCAAATATTAATTAGTGTATCCCCTTAATGTATCGAAAATCTTTCGGTTGACCTTGTAAAATATGCGCCCACATGATTGCTTGCAGGAAGAGGAGGGGGGATTCAATTCAAGGATCCTGCCCCGGAAAGATAGTATTTTAAGGCTTGAACCAAGAAAATTTCAACATTCTACGACTAATTGGTTTTGAATTATGCGAGTTACATACATGCATACTTTCATTCGTACATACGTGCATATTTACGCACATGGGCGTCCATATGATTGTATAAGAAGGGGGGAGTCAAAGGCCCTGTCCCAGAAATATACTATCTTTTAGAGTTGAACCGCTTCTATGTTATATCAGTAAGCAAATGATAAATGGTTATAAGGCAGCTGGAGTGGGGGGAGGGGGATGTCCCCTCCCTTCCCATAGGTATGGGCGCCCATGCTTACCACATTACCACAAAGCTAGTCAAAATGGTTATCGAACGTGTGCACATACGTAATACCTACGTTAAAACTTCAGATAAAAACATGGCAAAATTGGTTTTTCTGTCATTTTCTGCCCGGAAAATTGGCAAGCTGCCAGTAAAAGTGAATCCAAATGAACCGGTCGAGGAGGAGGAAAAGTGAGCTGAGTGAATGCCCGAGTTTCATCTTTTTTGTTCATGGAATTCTTAAAAATATCAGTGGCGGCTCGTGGGATACAGTAAGTACAGCCGGGCTGCACTTGAAATTATCAGCACATACTTTAAAATAATTTATTCTACTAATTTTCCTAAATTCAGATTAGAATTGTGGAATTCCTACGGTAAATTAAAAAAATCACCGAAAAAAACCAACCAACCAAAAAAAAAACGTATTGTGGCCGGATCGCTCATTCAGAAAAAAAGCACTTTAATCTTCCAGCAATTCAATTGGGAAAATCTTTGGTTCAGCCCAAAGCGCTGAAAAGAAAATTGGCAGCACCGTTGCCATGACAACGACTACGTAAGCAGCCTCTCCGGCATAGGGAGTATGCAGCTGATACAGCCGATGAACGATTTTTTAACGGCGGCTGAACTTGAGAACTCGACTAACTGATTGGCTCGCACGAGAAGTGAGGGTGGGGGTAAGGAGAATATATGTTTGGAAAACTCTAGACTTTATATTGCTGAATTTATCAAGAAGGTAAGCCTGAACAGACGCTTATGAATGGACAATTACCCATCAAAGCAGTATTGTTTTTAAGTAAGCAAGAACTGGCATTTAGAGGACATGGCGAGCGAGAAAATTCTTTAAACATGGGAAATTTTAAAGAGCTTTTAAAATTATTGATATCTGTATTAAAACAACGCCTTTTTATGGGGACATCACTGACGGATTCGCATGTTTAAAAGAAAGGAGGATTGATTTGACTTATAAAAAATAAGTAAGTTTTCTTTTTTTTTTCTTTTCTTCTCAAGTTATCGTTACAAAAGAAAATTCTAAGGAAACTTCGAATCAGACACGGATTAATGCAATTTTGAGGATAAGAGTGGCTGTTTGAAATTTATACCCATTTTATGGAAGTAAAATAGGATCTGTTACATTTTTTTATGTAATTTCTTTTTTTTTCCCCTCGGTGAGGGCTTAATCCGCCAGCTTTCGAATTTAGTAACAAAGATTTTCCAATCCTGTCCGGAGGAAAGGAGGGGGGGGGGGCTCATATGCTTCCGGCTGCACTAACAGTTTTGACCACGGGCCGCCACTGAAAAATGTAGGAGCAAAAATTAACTTGTTGCTATGAAACAACTTATATTTAATGCTACTTTGTGTACACTTTCTTATACAATTTGTTTTTCTATTGTATGTTGCACGAGTAGTACGAATCTCATGATGGCGCTCCACCATCTGATAGGTCCATAAACGCTTATGCTAGAGAACACTCCCTTTTTCATTTAAAATGCGCCAATTTCCAATACACTTTGCTTTTTGCATGACAATCTATATAAATAAAGCAAAGAGTAACATGTTCGTTAGTTAGTTTGGCTGCACCTCGCGTAGCTCCGAAACGGGTGATCGTAGACCTAACAAATTTTGTATGGAAATTCTCCAGGATGGGTCCCGATGGATGGGCGACACTTACCCTATGGCCGCTCCTGTTTGTAACGATCTTAATTTTAAATTCCATTCAGAATCTGAGATATACCAGTGCCAAGAAAGCCGGTGAGGAACATTATTCTCTCCAAGATTTATTAAGATGGCGAACCAACTGGTTGCCGGAGGCGGCTAGTCTATATAAATAAAACAGTGCGTAAACTGTCGGTTGGTTAGTTAGTTAGTTAGTCTGTTTGTGTGTGTCTCGCGTAGCTCCAAAGCGGGTGATCATAGACCTACCAAATTTTGTATGGAAATTCTACAGGATGGGTCTCGACATACTTCGAAACGATTTTTTCGAAATTCGAATTATTTTAGGAGATATCGATAAAAAATGTGTCGCTAAAGGCTCATTTTTTCGCTTCGCCATTTCGCAATTGCTACCCCGCAGTGGAATGAGTGAGAATTTAAGCATATCTAGGTTGCCATATTTGGCCTGTTTATTAAATGATTCAGACTCTTGAAGTAAAAATAAAAGAATACCGATTTTTTAAATTATTATTTAGATTATTTGTAAGATTGTTTTTTAATTAAAATATCGTGTGCATGTGAAATCAGAACGGGAATGAAATGTTTTATACTCAAAAGAAAAATAGGATTTGGAAATTATCCGAGACTAAAATGTGCAACTTTTTAATTTGGCGAAAAATGAAAGGGTTGATGTGCGATTTTGAGAAGGTGATTCTAACGCTTGGCTCAATTTATCTTAATTTTATCGTCTGCTGAATACACCTGAGAATAAGTTTTTGAAATTTTCATTCAGTTGGAATTGTGCATTTTTCTGCGCAACTTTTCTCCATCTATTTCTAATGTATTACATCCAGAAAAAGGATGTTAGAAATATCAATTTTAATTTTGTGTAATCACACTCATGAATAATGATATGCTTTCCAACTTAATGAAATAAGGAACGAAAATAGGGAAGACCCATGGATTATAATACGCTTTTAATATATAGCACTTTAGTGCGTATTTAAAATCGGAAAGTGTTTCAGATTTTCTTACTTTTTTTTACTTTCTTTTTTTTTTTTTTGATAAAGGAGAAACCCAGAAGCTCTTCAGAATTAATATAGGACGAAAATAATTTGTTCTTTTTTGTAGGTTTTTATCATTTAACCATCTTATTTTTGCAAGCAGGGGCGGCCCGAAACAGTAAGCATCGCATCTGGGAGCCGGCTTCGAAGGGGCGTCATTTCGAACAGAAAAACTAAGTAGAGCATAAAAGGGGGCGTCTTTTTTATAATAGCAGGGGGCGACACTTACCGTAGGCCGCTCCTGACCATCTTAATTTTAAATTCCATTCAGAATCCGAGAGATTTCAGTGCCAAGGAAGCCGGTGAGGAAGAGGATTCTCTCCGAACAAGATTTATTAAGATGGCGAACCAACTGGTCGTCGGAGGTGGTTAGTTAGCAAATAATACAAGGAAAAACTTCAGATCGTGTTGATATTTATCTACCCCAACCTGTTTTCAGTCATGGCCAGTTATATATAGGGATGTCTCTGGTTCGAGAATTTAAAGGTTCTTCGAACTCTCAATGTAGTATACAGAGAAGTTCTGGAATAATATATGCAATAGCAATTTCAATTTATGAGTCTATTGCGTTTATGTGTATGATTTTTTAAAAATAATATATTGGCTTTTCATTTATGCATAATACGTTTTTGTACAGTTAGTGCGTTGAGCCTATTGCATTTCTGTTCTTTATATTTTTTTCTTTTTACATAATAGGTTTTTTGTGCATTTAGTGTGTTGAGTAGGGGCGTAGCCAAGGGGGGTGTTAGGGGGTCATAACCCCCATGAGGATTTTTTTTGCCATACAAAATGTATATTCTTCACCCCTTTATCACACACATGTATGCATATATATGAGTTGCAGAAGTCGTAACCCCTCCCCCCCCCCCATGAAAAATTTCTGGCTACGCCCCTGGTTGAGCCTATTGAATTTCTGTATATGATTTATTAATGACTATGTCATTTTATCTCTCACCCCTTTATTGAAAATGTGGCATAAAAATGAGACACGAAAATGCGACATAAAAGTAAGAATAAATGTCCGCTGAAAATATTAGTATGTGTTACGTAAACCACCAATTTCTATAAGCTCCGTAAGGTTGCATTTATTTGATAAAAATGATTGTTTAAAAATTTGATCTGCTTTGTAAATGTTATATGAGAATGTGGCAACAATGTATACATAAAATAAAATGTTAGTATGTGTTACGTAAACCACCGATTTCTATAAGCTCCGTAAGGTTGCATTTATATTTAAATACTATTAGTTCACAACAGCTTTAATCTATTGTTACAGTATTTCGTAAGCTGTAGAATATGCATCACATGTATTTTTTACATATATTTAAATACACAGTAGTTCACAACAGCTTTAATCTGTTGTTACAATATTTCGTAAGCTAGAGAATATTCATCGCATGCATTTTTCTATAAATAGGTTACAATCATAAAAATTTCAACATAGGGTTATCAGGCGAAATACACGAAAGATGAGAGATAAAATGACATAGCCAATTGATATCGTTTTAATATGGCAATAATGAAATTAAAAATTTAGGAGGATTCGGGGAGGGGGGTCTGCCCCTGACGAGGCTCGAACAGCCGCGTTTATATTTATTATTATTTTTCAATTACAAAATAAGTTTTTGTGCAAATAGTGCACTGAGTCTATTGCATTTATGTCTATGCTTTATTATTGTTATTATTATTATTATTTTAATTTCTACAACATGGTTTTTGTGTAGTAAGTGCGTTAAGCCCATTGCATTTCTGTCTATATTTTATGTTTTTTTTTTTCCTTTGCTGAAATAAGGAAATAAGCCTTTGCGGGGGAAATCTGCCTTATTCAGCTTCTTTTTTCTATTGTTTTTTTCTTTTTAAAAGGTTAATGAGTCCAGTCACTCTACCTGTGTTGTGGACTAGGAAATGAGTGCATGTTTTCATATCGTTTATACATAATCGTTGTATTTTAAAAACTGTGTCAAGATTTTTTTCATTTTCATTTTCTCTATACATCACATCGTACATTTCGTTGCTTTGCATAAGACTGGTTTGTATTGAAACCTGTTTCTGCCCTGAAAGATTGTTTTAGCAACTCAACCTTATCCTTCCCGTCTTCATGGTTAAAGCTTAGACAAAATATAGGTTAAAGAAAGAAGGGCTGGTTGGGTTTGATCTGACTAGCGGACATCAGCACACAGTTTTTTCTATTGGCATGTTATGTCCTTACACTTAATGCACAAATGTTCGACTTTAGGTTGCACAAGTCGACCATGAAGCGGTCCATGTAAATTCTTTACAATCAGCCGCGCATACCAACATGTGAATTATTATTTAGATATGATTTAAAAAAAAAATGTGAATTTGCAAGTGTCCGCGTATGCTAGATTTTTTTTTAGCGTACATACCTTATGCTCCAGGGATACGCAGTTAGTAGTTTTTAATAATAAATAATTCATGTACAGTAGACACCAGTTATAACGTACTCTCACGGGACCTGAAAACGTAGTACCATATAGCCGAAGTACGTTATAAGCAGTACCGCCGGTAAAATCAATATTACATACACACAAAAAAAAGAAAGAGGGCTCATAATTTCATTGTAATATGTGTTTTAAACAGGTCTGATTTTTTTTTAAATTTAAATTAAACAGAGAAAATTTTTTATTACTTACAATTTTTGAGATAAATAACTTGTAATTTTCTTTTGTTTAAATGGTCAGATGCTACTTTTAAAATACTGTTTTGGGTATCCATAATAGACTTTTGAAGAGTCTCTGCATCATCAATGCGACATTCAAAAAATCGTGATAATGTTTTTGCAGCATTTTATGCGTCGGGTATGCTTCGTATAGGCAGGCCTGTCGAGAGGGGGGGGGGAAGAGGGGGATTCCCCCTGGGCCCGTGTTTTCTGGGGGCCCGGGCTAAACTTTCAAAAAAAATTTCTATATAGACAGAAATAGAATTCGTGAAGACCAACACCGACTGGAATAAGTAAAGACGAGACGAGGTCCTAAACGAAACTGGATTGTTGACGTCTTGTACGCTCTTTTATTTATTTATTTACTTTTGGGGGGAGGGGCAAATGCACCACCCTTTGTACTCTCATACGCGGGGAATCACCATGACAACTCCAGACCGGCAAACTTGATAATTTCCAAGCGCGGGAAAATTCATTCATCCACAAAATGTTCTTGGAATAAAATTGTTCAGAATTCCTCTCGGAATGTGGATTCAGTTGTTTGTGGCGAGTTTACTTAGCCTTTTACACTTCCTATTATCGCAGTGATTATTTATTGATTTTTTAAATAATTATTAGTTATAAAGTATGTTTATTTCGTCAGTGCTTCATGAATAGGCTTAATTTCTCACAGCAAACTTTTGAGTTTAAAATTATCTTATTGTTAATGAAACATTTCACTGAAGCTTTTTATGGTAGTGATTCTGTAAAGCTTTTCACATATTTATTTTTATATATTAAGAATTCATTAGATTGTTTTCTAAACTTATAACTTTTACGTTTAGTACACTATTAATTTTGCCTAAAAGCCAAGTGAAACTGTTCGGAACATTTATTTTGCATATTTGTAATAGCTCATTAAATTTAATTAGAGCAGCGGTTCCCAATCTTTTAACGTCGCGCCTTCCCCCCTCTCCATATTTTTCAGCACATATTCAGTTTTTTATTTTTCAACTGTGGACATTTAGTTGCCTGTTTTTTTTTTTTTAAATGACGTTATCAGCAAAGTTTGAAGAAACATTTTAAGCAAAAATGGGTATGTTTTTGTGTAAAAATGAGAATGAATAAGATGATTTTTCAAAACATGTATTATCGCTTGCTCTTTGCCTATTTTTCTGGCGCCCTCCATGCAAAAGCTCTACCCCCCCCCCCCTAGGGGTCGCGAGCGTTTGCGAAGAGCCTTTTACGAAGCCGAAGAGCTTCTTTTACGAAGAGCCTTTCACCATTTGGATTACTGAACTCTATTTCTTCTCGAAATAGAGACTCTCGAAATCCGTTTCGGTTGCTAGTGCCGAGCGTTCATTCAGTGTGCTGAAGAGAATAAAAAACTTCCACCGCTCTTGTTCGACACAAACACGTACTTCCAGTTTAGGAACTCTTTGTATTGAGTCGGCACTAGCGAAAGAACTAGACTTTAAAATTATTATTAATACTTTCGCCTCAAAAAAAGCGAGAAAAGCTAATTTTTAAGTTTTAATTTTGTAAAGAAAAAATCCAATTATTCGTATTATAAAGACCAACATTAAACTATTTAATGAAAGCGTCTTTTTTTAAACTAAAATTTGTAAAGGCCAGATAGTGTAAAAAAAACCCCAGTTTATTTGTATTTTACAATGTGAATAACTTTTCTTTTTTTTTGGGGGGGGGGGGCGAGCTGGTCTCTCTTCGAGCCTGGGTCTAGGCTCCTCTGTTTCTTCTTCACTATCATCAGAATCATTATAGATAGGGCTTTTCAGGAGGCATTTTCATTGATGAATGAGAAATAAAAAACATGTTCTTGTTCTTAACCCTACCTAGTAGGGGAAAAAGATAAAAGATCGCTCCCTTCATTCATACACAATTCATCTCACTAGAGAATCTGAAAACTGACAACGAGTGTTTTTGAAGGTACTGAAATTTCCGAGAAAAAGAAAATGAAATTCTTAAGAAAAGCAAAATTTTATATTTGGCTTTGGTATAAAAAGTACGTAATAGCCGAAGTACGTACTTTTGTTAAGTACGTTTTAACCGAAGTTAAATAACATTACAAATATAGGACTTCAATCGGGACCTAGCTTCTAGGTACGTTATATCCCAGGTCCGTTATAACCGGTGCGCACTGCATATCTTTCAAATCGACTGTTTTTTGAAAAGTTGTCTAGTTATGCACAAAACTGATGTAGGAAATTCAGCTTACTCTAGTGGCTACTGCGTGATCGCCAGCGAAGGTGTTCAAAATTCAGGCATTTAAAGGTTAAACATTACAAAGTTAATAAATACTTTCCTGGAGGTCTCAAAAATGGCTTAATTTATTCTACGACACATTTAGAAAGTAATACGAGGGTTGCCTTTTAAGTTTCTGCAAAAAGTAGGAAGAAAAAGAATTTTTTGGGGAACAGACTGTTTTATTGCTTTTCAAAATAACTGTTTTATTGTTTTCCAAAATGTGACATAGGAGAACAAGAACAAGTCGTTCGGCGACAAATCAGGAGAGTATAGGCAATGAGACATTAATTTGATATTTTTATCCTTCAAATAATCAATCGTTTCATGTGCTGCGTGGGAGATGGCGTTATCGAAGAATGATGCGTCGATTTTTATTGTTTTTCCTGATTTCGTTGGTGACTTTTGGCGAACAAATTTCTGTAATCCATTAAGCGTTAACGGTTTTTCGATCCTCTAAAGGAATGGTTGTCCTGTAAGGCCGAAGAAACAAGCGTTTGTAAAAACATAAACGGCAATCTTACCTGTGTATTATGTGGAGCTATCTACAAATATTTAAGATAATACTTCATCTCAAATAATTTGATCCTAAAAGGCATTGAAATTCGAGAATATCCGTAACTACTGCAACCCTCGATGGAATGCATTCCTTTCTGTTATTGCCGGAAGAAAAATTACTAGCTACGTTTGCATAGCAAAAAAATTTAAATATCAAGAATTCTTTTGATATTGACAAGCGTTCTTTTGTTGAAAGGAGCTCGCTGCTGCATGAAATTTCAATAAGTGATGCTTGTTAGCTAGAACCGTCGTTACGTGTCTCCCTGGAGATCCCGAAATATTTTTTCGAATCATCGGTGGCAGCTACAAAGTAAGCGTGAAATTTGTTTGAATGAATTTCTGTGGTGAACTGCGCTCGAGAATATTTTAAACAATTTTCTAGAAAGTTGGAAAGTGTTTAACCCTTTGAGGCGTAACCCTTTCCCAATGCTGGAAAAAGGGCAGCCGTTGCCATCGCTCAACTTAACTATCAGCAAGATGGCGGACGATCGAAACGTTCATCGCGTGCCACAGATCTAGAGACCCTTTTTTGACGACAGCTGGCTGTGCGGCACAGCCAGCTTCGTCAAAAAGGGGTCTCTAGGGCGCGATGAACCTTTTCGATCGTCCGCCATCTTGCTGGTAGTTAAGTCGAGCGATGGCAACGGCTGCCCTTTTTTCAGCATTGGGCAATCTATCCAGCTGTTCTCACATTCTTCCATTTTTCAGCAGATGTCAGTGCAGTTAAAAATAATCGTGACAATTTTTTTTTTTACGGGAAATGACGCGCTAAAAAGTAAAGGATTCTCGTGGAGTTATGCCACCTGCAACTCTTTTTATAGGAATCAAATCTATTCTTCGTGACTGGCAACAGTCAAAACGTCAGACTTTGGTGTTCCCAGAGCGGGAACACTGCGCGTTAAAGGGTTAAACCTTTGACGCATAGTGGTTGCGCAGTGAAAAAATAAGCACCTTATTTCAGTGCTTTCATTGCTAGTAGGGGAAAAAAAAGTTAAATGGTCCCAACGCTGAAAAAGGTGCAGCCGTTGCCATCGATTTATTTAATTACCAACAACATGGCGACCGATCGAATCGACTATCTGGCGCCACAGAGCTAAAGAAGTTTTCTGACAAAGCTGGCTGCGCTGCCAGCTGCGCCAGAAAACTTTAGTTCTGTGGCGCCAGATGGTCGATTCGATCAACCGCCATGTTGTTGGAATACTTAACCCTTTATAAGGCGAGTTTATATGCAGAGTGTCGAATACATTATATGCAGAGAGGAGAATACAATTATTCACAAAATCAAAGTCGGAAAACTACCTGCTGCTAGTACACGGAATTAAACGCAAAAATACAGGGTGGCCATAGTTAAACTACAAGTGTTCAAGGGGTGCTGGAGAGAAAACTACCGAGGATATTCCAGTGAAATTTGGTATCTACACGTTTCAGAACATGCGCAAGTCAAATATGGAAAAAAAAGTCATTTTCACCCGATAGATGGCGCTGTACCGTATTTCAAAGCTCACCGGTGGCATATACAAATTCCAAAACCGATAGACAGAGCATAGTGACATTCTAAGAGGCATATAAACAATATAAAACATCCTTTACAGTTTATCAAAATTCCATACAATTCGCTTCAGCAATTAAATTTTTACAGTAACATGTAATCAAAAATTAACGTAAATTAAGATCACAAATTAAACAATTCATAAAGACGCTTTGGAAAACAATTAAACCACTAATTATTCTCATTGACACTCATTGGACCTCTTCTTAATCGTTTCATACGCCGGTATTCTTTCAGAGTAGCTGAATAATTGATACACCATTCTGATAGAATTTCTTCACTAACAATGCACGTTCCTTCTTATTCAGAGTCATGCTTGACCATTACTCAATGTGGTCTTGATTTTACACTGTTCGATGGGTTTAAAATTTGCATATAGGACGTCCATAAGCATTGGAACACGATTATAGCGTCATCTATCGGGTGAAAATGGCGATTTCTTTTAATTGCATATTTGATTTGCGCATATTCTGAAACGTGTAGATACCAAGTTTCACTGAAATATTCCTGGTAGTTTTCTCTCCAGCACCCCTTGAACACTTGCAGTTTAATTATGGCCACCCTGTATATAATTAAAGCGATGATTTTTATGATCAATTTTCGAGTCATTATTCGAGCTTTCTTTAAAATTACGAATGGAAGAAAAGTTCATAAGTCAAATATAATGTAGAATCTAGATGTATGGAAAAAATATACATCCAATATAACTGAACAAAAATCAGAAAATTCACTAATGATCATTGATTTCTGTATTTGATAGACTGTAGGTGGTAATTATTCTTACCATGGCCTTATAAAGGGTTAAATGAAACGGCTGCATTTTTTCAGCTTTGGTCCAGTTAATCCAGTTGGTCTTCTATATTGATGTGAAAATGCTTAAGCTTCATAGGGTTAAGATTTCGGTGTGCCTGACCGGCTTGTTATTGCTGTGTATATATATCGATTGTCACGAAATTTATATTGTTACTAGCTGGTTACCCATTCTCCGCACGGTGGGAAACGCATATTTCCCTAACACATATATAATTCGAATTAAACCCAGTAATGCGAAATCTCAAAACGTGAAAAAATACTTGAATCGTGATTAAAAGTTGACGTCATGAGTGCAAATATTAGACGATTGCAACATGACGGAAAAACTACTGTGACTGGGGATCAAAACAGAAAGAACTTTACGGTATGCAGACAAAACTTTTCTCTTTCGAAAAATGTCCGATTTCTACATCATATAATTCTCTTTGTGAGGTTTAATTTATAGCATTAATATATAGAATATACCACATAAATAACATTACATGATGTTGGCAACAATTTTATCTTGCATTTCGCAAAGCGTGGACAATGCATTAGCGCAGTTATTTTGCAGAGGACTTAATTGAATTTCACCTAAATTAACAAAACCTACATGAAACAATGGATGCATCATTTACATTTAAAAGCCAAAAATGCACCCTGCTCTGGTGAAAATCATGTCGCTTTTGTAAATGAAAACCTTCGTGATGTAACTTCTGAGAAAAAGCTTATTATCCTTATTGAACTCTTAATGCAGTATCACACTTGTTACATAAAACTGACGTTGATCTCGCTGTCAATTCGCACTAAATAAATAAATAATTTCATTTTTCATTATTAACTATATAGTGTCAAATTCAATAGTTAAGAAAATTCTGGGTTTCCGTATTTACTAATATTTCATCTCATCTTGGTAGCCGAAATGTATTAAAACCAAATATCCGAACTGTATCAAAAGTAAACTTTACTAAAAGTAAAATTTTTAATTCTGTATAACCCTCAAAACAACTTCGATGTTTGCCATCTACGACGTGACAACTTATGCTTTCGTACAGTGGCGTTGCCAAGGAGGGGATCGGGGGTCAAAACCCCCCATGCGGAGTCTTTTTGCCATACAAAATTTATATTCTTCACTCCCGTAACATTCCCATGAAAAATTTTTGGCCACTCCTGCTTGCATATAATTGATCTTTTTTTTTCATTTATCAGTGATCAATATACTTCAAGATCGGAATCTACGCGGTAAAAAATGGTCTAAAAAATCTGACACCAGAAAAATCTGATTAACACAGTGGAGTTACACAAATACGCGCCGGACATACGCTCTTGCTTATGTCCGGAGGAGCAAATACATTGGAGGTTATGTGCTGCTCTGGATAATCTGCCAGCAAAACAGCAAAAATGACGTAAAAAATGACATCCACAGGCGAAGGAAATAAAATTAAAGATATTTAGAATTGCATGAAAACTTCGATTATTTTTAAAGTGCAAGTCTGTTACAGTTAGTTCTATTTATTTCACATTTGAAGCGCTTTCACTTTTTCGAGTCTTAAAAGCTGTAGAAATGAGTGGTTTCACTTAATTGTTAAATTTAACAACTTAAGTGGCAACAATGGATTCCGTTGCTACGGAAACTATAGCAATGTTAAAAATAGAACATGAAATGAGTTATTCATGTTTACTTTGCTAGAACTGCCATATTGGCGAAATTAACACCGCCAGTCGATGGCCAATAGCTCAAACCACAAATTAAACTTGACACTAAAGGCAATACGCAATACTTTGTTTGGCGGAATTAAAAAAAAATATCTATGCATACGCTAGTGACATCGGCTCATCTCAATTGTGGAATAGAATTGATAATACGTACAGAGCTGCACTACATTTGAATATTTTTCGCCAACTTTGCTAAGAAATGTACTAAAGTAGGAATCAACATACAATTCATTTCGTAAAACAAAAAATATATTAGACAGTATTAATTACGCCTTTCTAACAGCTTTTAGTAAAAGAAACTTCCGTAGCGCTGCTTTAACAAATAAGAATCAATTATTTATTACAGAGTACTTCGATCGCCAAATGCCAACATACACCATTTTGCAAGATTTTTTTGTTTTCAGGGAATCATTCGAAGCATTGATTTATCAGCAATTCAAATGGGAAATAGTTATCTATCATTTATATGGTTCCATCGCCAAAATTTGATGCATGCATATTATTGATAAGTAGCAATTATCAGAGCCTTATTATCGCATGGGCAAATCGGGACTTTGCCCAGGGCCCCCGGCTCGAAAGGGCCCCCAATATCATATGTTGTTCTGAAATATTATTTTTTATATCAAAATTTTATGAAAAATAAAACAAACTTCATAGATCGGGGCCCCCAAATTCATTAATGCCCGGGGCCCCTGTTGGTCATAATCAGGCTCTGGCAATTATTTAAATTATTATTGACTTAATTTCGTGAAAATTCTATAGATGTTTAAAATCGCCTTAATAACTGCATTACTTCTATATGAAAAATCGAAGTATAGCGCCTTAAAACTTATACTTGTTATTAAAAATACTATTTCGTTACGCTCTCAGTAATTTGCGCCAAGCCCAAAACTGTACAAATCGGTAGAACCTACTACTTTCTCAAAATCGCCAAATGAGCCATTTTTTTTTCGGCCAAACTAAAAAATATACATATTAGTCTCCGAAATCTCTCAATCCCTTATTCTTTTACACATAAAAAACATTGAATTCCAGCTCTGATTTAACATGAACGCAATATTTTAATTAAAAAATAACTTTGTAAATAATCTAAACAGAAAAAAATCATTATTCTTTATTTTTACTGCAGGAGTCTAAATAATTTAATAAAATAGCCAAACATGGCAACCTCGATGCTTATTTCTCACTTTTTTGACTACAGGGGTTACAATCACGGAATTGCGCAGAGCAAAAATTAGCGTTTTTGATGGGGGTTTTTATCAATATCTCCTAAACTAATTCGAATTTCGAAATTTAAATTAGTGGAGGTTCTTTCTCGAAATTTTTCGAATTCGTGGATACCTCGGTCGAAACTCAACTCCCAGCCGTTTAGGAGGAGATGATGCTACACACACACACACACACACACACAGACAGACGCGCACAGATTTTAATAGTATAGATTGCTATATAACCCTAGTAAGAAAGGTGAATGCAGCATGCCAGTTTTCTTTTTCAGGGGCGCCCAAAATAATTCCAATATATTTCGTTGAAGGGGCAGTCATAATGGATAATCAAGGCCGTAGCCAGGAAAATTTTTCGGGGGGGGTTTCAAGTTTTATGTTTTAATATGGTACTTTTCTCAGCACACTGAAATTAAAATTAAACAAAGTATGATCTCCAGCTTTGTGTTTTTTCATTTTTATTTAAAACGCGAAAATAATGCATCCAAATTGAAACAGTGCTATGTAAGCAATATCCTATCGGCGGGCGTAGCGAACCTCTGTGTCAGTGCAGCCTTTAAAGAATGACAAGCACTGTGTGACAGAGCAGGGCCGGCTGGACCATATAGGAAAACTAGGCGACTGCCTAGGGCGCTGACTCGAGAGGGGCGACACTAGCCAGGCAGCGGATGTTTTTTTTTTTTTTTTTTACTCCTGCTGTCCGCAGTGCCACTCTCTTTTTATTCTAAGGAGTAGCGGACTGGTTACGTGAATAATGCAACGTAGGATCTCCCTCCCGGTCCACATGGGTCGAGACTGGAGCCTACATGTCCCAAACTCCAAAAATCACAAACTTATCACTCTGACTTTTTTATTTATAGAGGTCATAAACACGATACTGTGAAACTGTTTCGTGTTTCGATCTCCGATGGAATCGAGAGATGACTCACTATTTTTTGTGGAAAGAGAAATTTTTTTATTTACGATATTTCTTTTTTGTCTCTCTCTACGTGTAAGGGGGGGGGTGAAAGAAGAAGAGAGAGAACCAATGTGGAGAAGCATTGAGACGAATGTGAGCTTTTGCTCCGATCATACTGCATTCTAATTATGGGAAATGTAAATACTGTGTAAAATTGTGTAAATAAAGCAGCCGTACATAGTGTACTTAGGGCACATTTTTGCTACCACCTTCACAAATTCCTACTACTATGATACATTAAACACTGTTTATTTAAAGAATTATTTGATGAGAATGAGAAATTCTGCTTGCAAGTGCCACGGAAATTGCATTTCCTTTTGGCCATACTCAGAAGACAGGTATGCATATAACGTACAGAGAAAAGAGTAGCATATTTAAGTGAAATTTATCACTTTGCGATCCTCAGAGAAACACAAGTAAAAAATTACATGCGGTTTGAATGAACTGAAGTGCAATAATCGTAATTGGCGATACAAGGGATATTTTTTTTTCTACGAACAGTAAGTTATGTCACTGAAAATTTCGGGGGGGGTTTGAACCCCCAAAACCCCCCCTTGGCTACGGCCTTGTGGATAATGTATTTTAGAGTTGTTCACTGGTTTTGAATAAAATAACAAGGCTGCTGTTCAGCACTATCTATCAGTGTTTCTCAACCTGTGTGGCACGGCACACTAGTGTGCCTCGAGGATTTTTGAAAAATTATTAAAACTGCGTGGTGGTGTATCAGCGATGCCACATTTTCTATTTATCGTGTGATATCTTGTTTACTTCCACCGAGCTATACGCTATGAAGCGTGAAACTTGCATTTCATAGCGTGGAAAACAGGTTTGTCGATTTTTATAAGAGCTCTTTGCAGCAAGACACATGGGAATAGCATAGGATAATGAATATCCCATGCATAAACGTCTCCAGAAGAGAAAAAAGAAAGGCAGCACACTAAAACCGATTTGTCCTAATCTCCAGATTAGTATTAAAGATCCGTTTATATGGGAAAATGAAATACCCCGGGTGAAAGGAGAGTGCAGTCAAAATAATCTCTGAAAGGTTGGTAAAAAATCCGGTTGCGCGTAACTTTTTGGGATCGATGTTGAGATACAAAAAAGGGTTTATCACACTTGTGCGCCAAGAAAATCATAATATTATAATCGTGCACTGTATGATTCACGGAGAATCTCTAGTTCCAAAATCTTTAACGCCAGATATGTTGATTGTTGTGAACCGAGTTATAAAAGATGCCAATTTCATCAAGCGTCAACCTCTTAAATCCCAAATTTTCTCTCACTTATACGACTCAATGGACGCAGCTGGCCGCACAGCCAGCTGCGTCAAAAAAGAGGGTCTCTAGATCTGTGGCACGCGATGAGCGTTTCGATCGTCCGCCATCTTGCTGGTAGTTAAGTCGAGCGATGGCAACGTCTGCCTTTTTTTCAGCATTGGGCAATCCATGCAGCTGTTCTCGCATTCTTCCATTTTTCAGCAGATGTCAGTGCTGTTAAAAATAATCGTGACCATTTTTTTACGGGAAATGACGTACTAAAAAGTAAAGGATTCTCGTGGAGCTATGTCACCCACAACTATTTTTATAGAAATCCAATCTATTCTTCGTGACTGGCAACAGTCAAAACGTCAGAGTTTGGTGTTCCCAGAGCGTGAACACTGCGCGTTAAACGGTTAATCTTCATGCTCAAAGTGTTTTCAGTCAGCAACAATTTGTACTCCGGCAAAGTGCATCCTGCAGACCTTTCAGGATCGCTAAGAGCTCGGTCTGGAACACACTTCCATTGTCCGATAGATTGAATTGACCATCAGCCACTCTCTGATGGTCTCGATAGAGTACGTATCCTGATCCAACTTGACCGTTGAGCTTTGAGCCATCCGTGAAGAGTTCGAGTCCTTTCCTCCGTGGGCCCAGATCATCCCAGCTGATAAACGGACTCCTACTCGGGTGTGTACCCCAACGTGGAAGTTCGCCCTCTACATCGGAGGGTTCTATTCTCGTATCTCCGAATTGGATCGTCTGGTCCATCTTTCGGAGTCTCGAGATGAGCGCTTCCTTCTCAACCTGTAGGTCTAGCGGTAGGAGGCCAGAAAGGACACAGAGCGCTGCACTCCTTGTTGTACGATAACATTTCGTTATCGCTAGGAGTATAATCCTTTGCACCTGATTTAGGCGCATCCGCAAACGCTTCGTTCCTCCATCCCACCGGGATATACAGGGATAGAGAGCTACACGCTCCATTCCACGCTTATAGAGGTTCTTTAACACCTCCCCGCTAAGTCCGATGCCGGTCCTGCTCAGGCCGTGGATACTTACTAAGCATCTAGCCAATAGGTGTTTCAAATGCGCGACATTTGCTATAGAATTCATCTGTTGATTAAGCGCGCCACTCAGAAGCTTCAGTTCTGTCTTATCAATACTGCCACCAAATCGGATGATACGAGAATTCCGCGTCCTCCGCATTCTTCGTGCTCTTATGTGAAGTTCTACCGTTTTGGCTGGACTGAACTCCAATTTGTGGAGCTCGCTCTATTTCTGAAAGATTACCAGAGCTTCAGTTGCCTTTCGGCTGCACTGATGCTCATTGGGAGCGTCGATCAATATAACAAAGTTATCCGCATAGGTCTGCAGACGGACTCCAACCGGAAACTCGAGCTTAAGGGATGCATTAGCTACAATGTTCCAAAGCGAGGGTCCTGTGAAAGTCAATGTGGCCGATTGGAAGAGTTTGCCAAGGCACTTCTGCATGCAAATGGTTGCATGAAGCAAGAGCATTCAACATTCTAATTTCTGGGCCCCACCATGGCCGAGTGGATAAGACACTCGACCCTGAGGATATCCTCTATTGTAGCTATGGACAATTTCCGAGTTGCCTGAACGGTATATTACGTCTCTTACTGTTAAGAAACTGCCCGTCCCCGGCGTTTCTACCAGCTATCCGCTTGTTCCGAGCCTTGCAGATGCGGCACCTAGAGCAGGCTATGCAGTCCTTGGTCATGTGTCCTTTACCTCCGCACTTCAGACATCGAAACCGGGCTTTACAAGTAGTGCTCAAGTGACCGTATTCACCGAAACGGAAACACTGAGATGCCCTAAGGTTTTCCACTACCTTAATTTTACACCAATCCATGGTTATGTGCCCTAGATTCTGTACTGCTTGGAAGACTTTAGAGGGCACTTCCACTACAACATGGCGTGCATTCCTCTTTTTGATGGAGTACCGGATGGTAACCGCTTCACTTGCCAAGTCCCCTTGGTACCGAACGGCATCAACGACTGCTCGGTCGTCGAGTTCCCAAGGAACATCTACCAAACAAAGTTGGGGGTTTCTGCGGACCGGTTTCCTAACTGTAATCTTATCTCTTAGCTTGTCTCTGGCAGAGATCTGCCTTCTTATCTTATCTAGGTGTTCCTCGGTCTCTGTCCATATTTTCAGACCCCGTTCTTTGCCTTACGGGTCCAGAGGACTTTGGCACCCAGTCTCGCTGGGTTCACCTCCCTGCATACTAAGTCCCTTAACCCTTTGAAGCGCAACCCTTTCCCAATGCTGAAAAAAGGGTAGCAGTTGCCATCGCTCGACTTAACTACCAGCAAGATGGCGGACGATCTAAACGTTCATCGCGTGCCACAGATCTAGAGACCCTTTTTTGACGACAGCTATGGCAACTGCTGCCCTTTTTTCAGCACTGGGCAATCCATCCAGCTGTTCTCGCATTCTTCCATTTTTCAGCAGATGTCAGTGCTGTTAAAAATAATCGTGACAATTTTTTACGGGAAATGACGTGCTATAAAGTAAAGGATTCTCGTGGAGCTACGTCACCCGCAACTGTTTTTATAGAAGTCAAATCTATTCTTCGTGACTGGCAACAGTCAAAACGTCAGAGTTTGGTCTTCCCAGAGCGGGAACACTGCGCTTTAAAGGGTTATATACACTCCTTCTTCGGCTGCATCGACGAACATGACACGTTCGGACGCGGTGCTCTCCCGCGGGGCAAAGTTGTCGCACTTGTGCTAGTGAGATACTCCCACTTGCGCCTGTCACCTGCGCATCTGTGGGAGGAGAATCTGTGGCGTAAGAGGATAACCCATTAACGTCCGCCATGGTCGCTTGTATGGGAGGGAATTCTGTGGCATTTAAATTGCACTTACTAGCGCTAGCCACTTCAGTGGGAGAGGGAATTACGGCAAATGAACTGGGCGGCCCTACAACGTCTGCCATCTGTGTGTACTTGGGTCTCTCAACTCGGAGATCCGCATTCTGGGCCCGCAGGTTAGCCTCTTTGAGACTATTCCTAACGAACAGCTCATACATGTCCATTAGGGTGTCCCAAAAAAATGAAAGTCGTTATTTTTTTTCGCATACCCTCTTATTTTTTTCCTTTTATGTCAAAACAATTGTAAACAAAGTTTCATGTAATTTTAACAACGGCAACCCGTGCCGACTTGCATCTGAACGCGTTAGTCAGTACATGTGTATACTTAAACAAGGGAACGCTGAAGACGCGTGTCTGTAGCGGAGCGCCCTCCACCTACAAATGGTAAAAATAAAACAAAGCGGAAAAAGACAGGTTTTGGAATGCTTCGATAGTGACAACGGGCTATTCGTGAAACGTATCAGTATTAGTTTACACAGGACAGCGTACGTCTACGTATCAATGTGCTTATTCTAATCTGTTTTGTTAATAAATGTTTGTATAGTTTTTAATCAGCGAACAGAGCACGGAAGGGGAATTACGTAGTCCTAAAGAAAGGATATTTTTTATTAGGGAACATAAAGCATAAAATAAAGGGTTCAAAACTTCCGTCGAATGGGCAAGTTCTCTCGATTTTGTTTTACAATATTCGAGAAGTGAATTTAACTGTTAATGAAAGGGCAAATCTCGCTATTCGCGAATGCACTATCTTTTGGGAAAAGGCACGCATACTTACAAAATCGTTGCCGAATTGTGTAAGGAAGCTTGTAAATATGAATGAAGTTTGGAGAGACTTACAAATAAATTCAAAGAAATCACAAGCCGTATTCAAACGGCGACAACAAGAATTTTTAAATAATTTAGACAATTTGTTCGATATTGCACATGCGGATGTACTTAAATTAATGAAAATAAAGGAAGATAGGATGTTCTTGCAGCGCCAAAGAAAGCCGGGCCGGCCCAGTCATTTAGAAGGAGTGGACAAAAAACAGGCCAAAAAAGAGGAAAGGGCACGGATTTGACGGCGAATTATCTTTGACATCATTGCAAGACGATTCCTCTTCGAATTCTAATGAAAATATGGATTTAGAAGATTTCCCAACACCAGTCGAAAGCTCAGAACCTGGGACAAGTAAATCTGTAATGAGGAAAGATTTCATTACTCAAAAGTTAGTTGCTGCATTATACAGGTATCAGTTAAGTATACGAGATTCTGTGTTTATTCTTGAAGCTACTATTGATGCACTTGGACTTAACATTAGCGAATTTCCAATAAGTAAGTCTTCAATTCAAAGGATCCGAACAGAAAAACGGAAGGAACGCGCAGAAAACATAAAAATTGATTTCCAAAACGAAGTACTGGATGTAGTGACCTTACATTGGGACGCAAACTCTTACTTGCTTTGAGTGCTTTAAAATTTAAAGAAAAACGCTTGCCCATAGTTATTTCATATAGACTCAAAGAACGCACATTGCTGTGCCAAAACTGGAAAATTCTACAGGCAAAGAACTGGCGCAGGCTATTTGGCATTCGGTCTTAGATTGGAATCTCGAAGAAAAAGTCCATATTCTCTTGTGATACTACAGCTTCGAATACAGGTCGTTTTAATGGCGCTTGCGCGCTTCTAGAGCAAAAATTTGATAGGAAAATGCTTTTTTTCGCTTGCAGTCATCATGTATACGAACTGAGGCTGTATTCGAAGTCAAAATTAAACAAGTGACAACAAGCCCCGATATCCTTTTTCTATAAAAAGTTCAAAGAGAATTGGAAGAATATCGATACCGCTAAAATGCAATGCTATAGAGATACAGTGGAATCGTTCCTAACTGTATCCGAACTTGAAAATTTGCTTGTTTTACCGGGCTGAACTTAAAACTGATATGGCCAGAGAAGGCTATCGAGACTTGATTGGACTTTCTATCGTATTTTTAGCTGGAGATGCAAAAAAAAAGTTAGACCTCCGGGTGCCATGCACCAAGCTAGATGGATGGCCCGAGCGATTTACTCCCTAAAACTATCGTTATTTAGTTCTCAGATGAAATTAAACACAAACGATAGGGAAGCATTGTTAGACGTCTGCTTGTTTATCGTGACAATGTACGTTAAACCATAGCTTCAATGCATTTTGGCAGTTAAAGCACCCTACAAAGGTTTGTGCTTTTTGAAATCTTTGGAATCTTACGAAAATGTGGATGAAAATATCTCGAAAGCTACTTTACTAAAATTTATCCAGCATTTATAGTATTTGACTGATGAAATAGCAATATTAACACTTTTTGATGATGATGTGGACGAAGAAACAAAATTTAAAATGGTGGCAAATCTACATAGAGAAAATTTCTCAGCCCATGAGGAGAAATACATTTCATCGAAGGACAAACTTCGTGGTCCTTGTATGGTGAGTCTGATATATTGATTGTGTAGTTTTTATTTAGTTATTTATATATATCACGCAATTGATACCTGTTATTTTAATTTATTTTTCACAGAAAAAAGCATCGATGATTTTATATCTGTCTGTATTCGAAGATATAAAATCGTTGTTCGTCATTATTTCCCAGACTCAAAATTGATGACAGTTTTCTCAATGAGAGTCCCTCTTCATGGAATAATAACGCTACGTTTCTAGATGCTAAAAAAACAATATCAATGCTTAGAGAAGTGAACGATACAACTGAAAGAGCGGTAAAAATGATGCAGGACTTTTATGGTTTAATAACAGTGTCGGAGGAACAAAGACAATTTTGCTACGTTGTGTACAAGAACACACGAAAATCTATCCTGATTGTAAAAAACAAACGTTGAAACAAAAACATGTATCATGTTTCTTTTACTATAATATGCTTCTTTTTCTATAATATAAATATTTTCTTTGACTAAAATGGTGTCTTACGTACCAAAGAAACATGCATTTCACAATCTTTCCATAGTATTCTCCATACAAGATTTTACGTTCAACTTTGACCTAAAGTCGGCACGGGTTACCGTTATCGTATTGCAATAATACTTTGTATTTATGTTACTGAGATGAAATAGAAAAAAAATAGAGGGTATGCGTATTCGATTTCGAAAAAAAAATTTTTTCCATTGCATCTTGGGACACCCTAATGTCCATAACCCGCACATTGAGGGCCGTGGTAGCCCAGTGGTTAAGGCGTTGGACTCGTAACCGGAAGGTTGGGGGCAGTGGCGGATCCACGGGCTGGGCTCGAGCCCCCCCAGAGCTAGAAATGCACTATGGATTAGGGAAGTTAAAAAAATTGTAAATTTTCACATGAACTGAAATTTTAAAAAGTAGAAGTGTTTATACAGTTGACGCTCTGTTTAACGACGATCTCTTTCCAAAGACGATATTTCAAAGTCCCCCCAACGCAAAAAAATTCTATTCAAAGATGATGTCGTTTCTGTTTAACAACGATTTTTTTTTTTTTTTCATCTTACGCTCCAGGAACAGGGGAAAAAAATTTTAAGAGTAGGAAAAAAGTGTCGGGGAATGTCAAAAGTGCAATTTGCAAGATAATTTCAACTACCTGAGTGTATTCTCAAAGGTATTTTAGAAGCAAAGAGAAAATTCTTGAAGCAGCACAAAAATTTAGTTCGGGATCCAAATCCAAACGGCCGAAAAGCCAATGTGGCCGATTGGAAGAGATTGCCAAGGCGCTTCTGCATGCAAATGGTTGCATGAAGCAAGAGCATCTAACATTCTAATTTCTGGGCCCCACCATGGCGGAGTGGATAAGACACTCGACATGATAGACGGCTGAAGAGTGAAGATCCCGCATTTGGGCCTACCGCGCGGCTGTCGATCTAACTATGTCCACCTGAAGAAAGAATGGCAGGTGCAGTGGGACTTCAGTAACAAGGGCCGTCACACCTTTGAGTTTCTGCCTAAAGTCTCACAGCAACAACTGCCACTCAGATGGGTAATAACAAGCTTCCTTGCCGGTCATGGACCCTTCCCCGCATATCTGTACCGCTTCCATCGGCACACAACAGGGATTTGCGACTGCGGAATTGAGGGCTCCCTCTGGCACTACATCCTAGACTGCCCTCGTCCAATCACCTAAAAAGACCCCCAACATTGCACACGGAGGAGGCCTGGGTAAGGCAAGTCCTCAAATCCAAACACTGAAAACAAAGATAAAACAAACATTTGCAACCTTAGTAGAACTATCCAAACACTTTTAAGTCTGTCACATGTAAACAACCAACTGAGACTGTCCACATTGTATGCAAGGGACCACTATATACTGGCGCTCCTGCGGGGGATAAGCCCAGTCGCGTTGTTCCCGAAAATTGTCTTTTTTTAATATGTTTATTTAATCTTCAATAAACTCCACAGCTGCCGCAAAAGGCTTCAAGGTCGACTCTGCCGACCAAGTTGGTAGTCATGTGGCTTCAAAATCAAAATCTGGAGTTTTTTCAGATGGTTTTCTCCAGATTTAACGTGAATACGCGTTAGAACCTCTGAAAAAATTCTCCGTCCAAGGAAACCGACCCAGAATGCAGATTCCTCTAGTATAGGCTTGCCACATAACATCACATAACACATAACTCCAATTTCTGGAGGCCCGACGAGTGGCTGAGAGCATAGCGCTCGCAACTGGGAGAAGAAAAGTGCCTTGTTCAAACTCAGGTCGCGTCCGTAAATCCAGCCGTTCGGAGTCTTACGCAGTTTTCTCCGAAACTTCTGCTGCTTCAAGAAAATTCTTGAAGCAGCACAAAAATTTAGTTCGGGATCCAAATCCAAACGACCGAAAAGTCAATGTGGCCGATTGGAAGAGTTTGCCAAGGCACTTCTGCATGCAAATGGTTGCATGAAGCAAGAGCATTCAACATTCTAATTTCTGGCCCCCATCATGGCCGAGTGGATAAGACACTTGACATGATAGGCGGCTGAAGTGTGAAGGTCCCGCGTTTGGGCCTAGCGCGCGGCTGTCGATCTAACTATCTGGAGTTTTTCCAGATGGTTTTCTGCAGATTTAAAGTGAATACGCGTTAGAACTTCTGAAAAAAATCCTCCGACCAAGGCAACTGCCCCAGAATGCAGATGCCTCTAGTATAGGCTTGCCACATAACATCACATAACAGCGCTCAGAACTGGGAGAAGAAAAGTGCCTGGTTCAAACTCAGGCCGCGTCCGTCAATCTAACCGTTCGGAGTCTTTACGCAGTTTTTCTCCGAAACTTTTCATAAATACGGATTAAGACCCCTTAGAAAAACCCCCACGTAGGGCATCCCTCATGTAGATAATGTTCATATTACCAAAATAAAATAAAATCAACCAATTACTGCAGTGCTATTATCCTGGCAAAAAAATTTGGAATGCAAAATTTTCAGGCTTCGGCTGGTTAGCTAAAAAAATTCATAAATTGGAAGCTGACGCATTTCACATTTGAGAAAATCTGGAAGAAAGAATAACGGGAAGGCGAAAAATGAAACAACTGACTCATTTTGATTTTCTTGAAACCTAATTTTATTGTATTTCTTGTTTTTACTATCTTCTTTTAAGGTAACCTAAAATAATTTTTTGTGGATAATAAAACAAGTACCAGGTTACCGAGCCATGCTCAGAATCTAAAGGCTCCTTAAGTGTAAAATTTATGAATACGTAAATGCCTTGGCACGTATCAATAATCTTCATGGTTGCCAAAGATTTTCATCGCAGTCGGATCACCCATACATTATCAGGTAAGCTTTGGTCGGCATTCAATGTTACAATGGCATATACTTTATTTTGAAGAGGGATGCTAAATATTCGATGGTCGGTGCCATCAGAGTTGAGCAAAAAGTAGTTTAACGTAAGGTGCCTCCTTTCCTTCTGTAGCAGATCAGCGAGGGTATCAGCGAAGATCTTGGGCGATGCATTCACTAACAGCGTCTTCATTACTTCAGAAATATATCTGTCCATATTGAGGACGTTCAAATTCAGCATCAAGAATTTGAGTTGGTTGAACTGTCAGATGAATGAGTTTATAAAAAAAAATTCATCAAGTCCTACATTGTTCGCAACGTAGCAGTACACACCAAAATCGTTAATAGTTTTACTCGTCATATACTGTGAACAAAGCCATTGTAAAGTATGCTTTCAAATTTCGAATTCTTTGAAATGTGGGTGACATCGAAGAAACAACCACACCAATTCATTAGGAAATTCGGAATGTCCTACATCAATCTTACAGTCCCCAAAATGGTTTCGGTTAATTTTTGTTTTTACTCTTCAGAAAAATGCAAAGCTCTAGGGTGAATGCAATCCATGTTAAAAAGTTTTAAACTATGATAATAAGTACACACGTTTGTGGCAGCTTTGTAGATACTTAGACTGTTTACCCGAAGTATTTGTCGACGTCTAGCTGTTCCTTGTCGTTCTCCTTCCAAATACTAATCATCTGTTTCATCTGCTTGTGTTTGAACTGCACGTTCACACATTTGGGCTAAGTGCTGCTGTCGGTGATCATATGTTTCCACAGCTCGTTTTTGAGCTACACTTTCATGCATTTACGTCTTTATAATACATCTATGATGATAATTCTTTACGATTGAAATTGTAAATTTCTCTATAGTGCTTCAATTCAAACATAAAATACTTATTTTTTTCTAATTCAAAGTGAAAATACATCATGCATAAACAAATTCTACAAACGTAAATTCAATCTTATAGATACATAAATATAGATGCCATAAAAGTATAATCTTACATAAATATGCTTTAAACATAATTTTATTTTATAAACTCACGCTTAAGAAAATAAAAAGTGTAACGCAATTTAAATTATTAGTACAAAAGGACACTTCGAAATCATGAAATCAAAAACAGAATAGATCAAAAATATTCTTTTATAATAACCCTAACAACTACTTAAACGTTGACAATAATAGAACAAACGGATGGACTGAAGAAAATGGACTTCTACCTCGAATAAATCAAAAATACATCGCTCCTATGTAGTTACGCTGATCCCTGACTCTGTCACAATTCCAGTTCAATCACTGAAAATAAAACTTTTACCATCCAAACAGATTAAAAATGTATTGTCTAATAACTTAAAATTTACACGGTTCGTTGGTACGATCAGCCTGAAAATTATCATAATTATGTAAAAAAAAAAAAGAAGAAAGAAAAAATCTGATAATCCACCCGTTCCCTGATTTTTAAGCGTTTTTTTGTGTTTTGTTTGTTTTTCTTTTTTGTTTTTAGCTCTATTTCATTTAAGAGAATAAAAAAAGCTAATCATTTGAGTGTCAGAATTATCTATTGCAAGTGACATTGACGTTACATTGAAGTCACGGTTATCAGGCTTTGGAGGAAAAATTACGATTCCAATTCGCTTAAGATAGCTTTTCTAAATTACTACTCAGTTTAACTTTTTTTTCAAAAATAAAACGGTTTTCTATGCATTAAGCATGGATATAGGAGAGGATGTTGATACCAAACGAAATGTTTCGAATACGAAATGTTTCTGCAGATTATACAATTCGAATTTCGATGTATAATAAAAATTGAATATGAAGTTATTTGATTTTAAGTGGGTAAATATTAAATATTCTGAGTGTAGACATTCTATCGCCCGCTGTAATTGTCTCCACAAAGGGTTTTATCCTTTAGTTTAATGATAGTACACAACACAAAACAACACAGTCTAATCCACGTCTAAATAAGAATTGAAAATTTATTAGAAAAATCTTAGTAACCAGATTTCAGCCTCCCAATTTACTGCTTCCACATATGGACAACTCCCAGCCTGCGGCCTTTGGACCAGCCCTCAGAACAAGTCAAAATCCTGTATAAAACCTATATAAAACATTCAAACTTCCATATAAATCCGAATTATACGGCCCGCGATTTCGCTAACATCCTGAAGTCAGGCCCAGGAGGCCACTATCGTAAAGTTCTGCCCGCAACTTTTAAAAGTTGTCCATACGATGATAAAATAAATGAGTTGAAATCATCAACTGCAGTGAATGAAAACTAAACTGATGGCTGATCATCTGCAAAATTAATTTGAATATCGGCTGCGAGCCCAATTTAGGAATCGATCGTATCATTTTTTCATGGGAGTTTCGAACATCGTTTCATTATAAACGGTTGACCCATTAAAAAAAAAAAAAAAATCGTCAGGGTAACTACATTTAAATATTTATCGTCAACTTGGCGGAATAAGGCAGTTAAAATAGAATTCAACCTAGTGCCGTTATTTAAAAAAAAAAAAAAAAAATGGAATTTTCATGTTACGTCACTGGATCTTTTTTCTTACTGTGAATGACTGAAAAGGGTGTCATTTTCGTTTAAATTATTCGGCTAAGCTGAAACTTTTATGCACTTTTGAAATTCGCATCATATGGATCAATAAAATACATGAAAAATCTTTATTGTTTTAGTATATACGCGAAAATACATTTAGCTTTACGTTAGTTACAAAAGGATAATTGTAATAAATTCAGGCAATTTTTCACATAAGATTTACGAATAGTTTTGTATTAATAACTATGAATTAAGAATAATTAAATTATTTACGTATATTCCATCAAGGTGCTTGCGGGGATGGCAACGAAGACTCTTTTCTCTTTTTCTTTCGCTGGTTGCCAGGACGATATTTTGAAATAAAAATAACTTTTTAATTCTAAACAAATTTATGTAGCTGAATGGTGTAATATATCTAGTTACTAAAATATTTATTTGTCTGTGTACTGTGTTCCATTTATTTTGTTTCTTTGCGAAATTAATTTTTACTATTATATATCGATGGCGTGTATTTTTTAAGCCGCCCCAAACTTATTTGAGCGTCCCTTTTAGGAAGATTGCATCAAGTGTGTTTTTCAAACGCTCAATAGATGGCGCTACCGTCCAAAAATTTTAAATTTTAAATTTTGAGCGTTTTAGAGTTTTTTAAATCAATTGACCTAGCTCAATCGTTTCAGGGGCCCAAAAAACCCCCAGGTACGAAATTTAAAAAGAATCCTTAGAGCAGTTTTCGAGATCGTTCGGACATACACACCCACCCACCCACCCACCCACACACACACACAAACATTCCTCGTTTAATATAAGAGCGGATATAATGATCTTTACGCAAGCCAATATATCAAGAAAAATATTCACAGTCCTAAGAATGTAAAGTGGATAGGGTTGGTGTTGGTGCTGTAGAATTACGGCCAATTATCTGTACATGGAATCTAAGCCGATGGGTGAGGTGCACTCCGTGGGTGGTCTTTCTAAGGGGTCCTAACCCTTAATTACTCTAAGTTACGGAGGAAAGCACGGAAAACTCCGAGCAGTTAGGTCGGCGGACGCGAACTGGTTTTGATCCAGGCACCTTCCAAAGTGTAAAGGGAAATGTTATTCTTTCACAAATTCTGTTTATGAAAGATCTCTACTTGAGGACGATTTTTCATATTTTCACGGTTCCTTGAAAGTCGTTAAACAGAGAGCCAACTATATATATATATATATATATATATATATATGCATATACCAAGAATATTTACACCAATACTTATTGAATCCTTGTGGACTAAACATAATTTCTCTATTTACAAAAATCACTGGCTGGAGCACAGTTCCCAGTTTTATTTGTACAGTGGAACCTGTCTAATGGGACTACCCTTGGGAAGAACAAAACTGGTCGCCTTATAAAGACGGTCACCTTACAAAGGAGGTAAAGTGTGATGGTTATAAAGTGAAATTGCATTAAAGTTGTCACTATAGACAGACGATCTCTTTACCAAGGAGGTCACTTTGGCAGGTTCCACCGTATTTGAATGGACGACGGCACACTGATACGGGGGGAAAAATCTTCCGTTGCTCTCTCCATTTTATAGGGGACGGAGTTTGCGGTTTAGTGCAGAAATCTTTGATCGGTAAACCCCGAATTGTCATTAAAAGGTCGTACAATTCGCGACGAGAATGCCCTCTTACATACTGCAGTCACGTTAGACGCAGCGGCAATCAGCATCGGCCTTAAATGATGCTGAAGCTTAGACAAACAATCCAACCCTCCGCAATTTGTACAACTTTCATTCTTTCAACTGCTCTCATAAGCTAACCACATTACCCAGATGTATCGGTACAAACCCTCATTATAAAAGTAAAACATATTCTAAGATGGCAGACAAAGCGAGTACCTGGCAATGTATAGCTAGTCTGGTTTTAAAAAGAAAGCTCAAATTGTAAATAGCAGGTAATAGTGATAATAGCTGTAAATAGCAATTGAGGTTGGTTTACTACAGTCCTCACAGAAAAAGATGGGAATTACTTAATCTGGAAAACTTAATGCCATCCTAAAATGCGAAAATGCATGCTGCGAACACTGTATATTGCACGGTGGCTGTGAAATGGGTTCAATAATGCGTTCAACAATTATACTCTGTACACACTAAAATGTTAATGGATAGGGCCCGCGAACAACAACATGAATAAAGGTCTCTTTGATGATTAGCCACGTCTTGTCGTCACTGCAGGGATTAAGGCGACATTTTTCTGGCGAAATTTACGACTTTTAATGACCAATCGGTATCTACCAACAAAAGATTAATGTGCTAAACTGAAAACCCTGTCCCCCCACACAATGGAGAGAGCAACGGAAATGTTTTTCCCGTATCAGTCCCGTCGACCATTGAAGCGCATAAAGCACGTGGCTTATGAGCATCGGCCTTAACTTGATCGGTATAGGGCGCACGATAGCTCTGCCCCCCTTCCCCTTCCGAGTTTTCTTTCGACGGTTCTTGCAGCAGACAAAATACTTATTCAGTTGTGATATACCATGTCTAATTATGCACTGGGAGAAAAAGTATTGGGAAATCAATGTATCATCCTAATGATAAACGGAGCCCCCCCCCCCAGATGGTTTCTCTGGATCCGCCCCTGGTTGGGGGTTCGATAGCGGCGTTCCACTAAAGACCACCGTGTACATGCGGTGTACGTACACGCTAAGTCCATGGTTCCGAAAGTCCTCTCGGCGGTCGCTAGCAGTTTCCGAGGGGTGCCAATATTCAGAAGTCCCCCGCCTTCTGATGAGGCTCCAAATTGTGGCGGGAAATTCCGGGAAGAACGTATATGTAGCTCTAAGCGACACATTCAGTGACGCGAGCTGTCTTCTCCTGGCAAATAAATAAACAAATAAATAACCCGCACATGGACACGCTTTATCACAGCTTTTCGGTTAACGGACTTGAGGGGTCTCTGCAGGTCCATTGCTACGAGTAGCAATAGTTCCCTGGCTCGAAGTCGATCAGCCTCTTCTTCCACATACCGCATGGGTATGCCGGGGAGATTGTCGCAGAAATCTTTAATCTCTGCGATGGCCGCACCAAGATCCATAATCAATAAAGAAGAAGCAACAGTACGCAATGGGAATGCACTCGGTATACCAGGGTCGTAATCACCAGCTCTCTTTACCCTGTAGAATCAGGGCCTGATTACCGAAAAGGCTCGGGAAGCTTGAGCTTCCGCTCAGAATTTCAAGTGAGCCCAAAAATGATAGAAAATCTGCGATAAAAATTCAAATTTTGTTTTCAAATCGTTTAAGTTATTGTAAAGATTTTTAATGAAGAGAAGTGGAAAGCTATTTTTAAGGTTTTTCAGAAGTCTGATACTTCTTGTCGCAACATTTCTAAATTGGTTGGTTCAGTTTGCGATGTCTTTCCCAGGGACATCTGCTCCAGTTGAGAGAGTTTTTTTCTATTATACAGCACATTGAGTCGGTAGAAAGAGGTAGACATTCAATATGTAATGTTAAACACCTTCTAAGTGTCAAAATTAATTCTGAATTTTCATGTTGTGATATTTATGATATCAAAAGAAACAAAGAAATCCAGAATAAAAGCCATAAATGAAAAATATGACTAAATAAAATTTAAGGTTCCATTAAGGTAATGTTTTTAGTTTACTTTTAAAAGTAATTTCCAAAATACTGTAAAAAACTCGTTACAATGAACTAAACTACTTATTATGAAGATTAATGAATAAAATATTTTTATCAAAGGAAAATTTCAGATTAAGGAATAATTTATATTTATGAAAGGAAATCACGACAACACAACACACACACACTCGAACTAATCAAATCAATCAACTTTCATTTCAACGAATAATACATTTTTATCAAATAAAATCAATAAAACTTTACTTTTCCCAAACAAAAAGGGGAGGGGGCCCCGAAATGAGACTGAGCTTCCAGGGCCGGCCTGAGGGGCGTACGGGGTCTCAGGTGAAGAGAAAGAGCGGGGCCCCTTTTCTATCATGTCTTATGTAAGTTAGTACTTGCACTGCTAGTACATATTATCTTTATTTCTCGGTCTTTTTCGGGATATATATTACAACCATCTACCAAGCTCGGTCTAGTGTGATAGCAAAAAAAAAAAAAAAAAAAAAAAAAAAAAGGCCCAGGAGCGGGGCTTTTTTAAGCGCGGGGCCTTAGGCGATCGCCTACATTCGCATTTTCGCATTCCCTTGGGCCGGCCCTGGAGCTTCCCCTCACTTCAGAGATTAATCGGGCCTGTCTAGAATAATCGCTCTACTTAGCCACTAGAGATGAGTTCGGGCTCATTTTTTGAAGCCCGAGCCCGAGGACTTTTAATCCGAGCCCGCCTGAGCCTAAGCAATATTATTTAAGTCGGAGCCCGAGCCCGAAATTTCAGCTAAAAATAAAAAAAATTCAATTACTTCATTGATAGAATACAATAAATTTTGCCGTTTGTGTATAAGGCAAATATACTTGCAAACTCCCAATGCACTTTCTTATTCTTTGTATCCATCTTTTATCAAAAAATGTCGTATCTCATGACTAACTAAGGAATATAAACCGCCGTTTAAAAATACCCAAAGAGCTTCATGCACCTTCTAGGCGCCCGTGCTGCTATTTTTATTTATTTTTTTGAGGCAAATAAAAGTACTTTTATTTGCCTCATCAATCACTTTTTAAAATCTATTTCAAGCAGTATGTTCAAAAAAGGAGAAATTTTTCACGAGCCCGAGCCCGCCCGAGCCCGAACACAATTGTGAATTACAGAGCCCGAGCCCGGTTCGGGCCCGGGCTCGGGCTGAGCCCGTCTCATCTCTATTAGCCACCACTCGGGTGCCCGACCGGAACGACGAGGACGTGAGAGCAGTCAGAAATCGGTAATGTGGCGGATAGTCTCCGAGCCGTTGTCCGCCACAAAAAACAAACCGCACTTGTACAAGCCAATTTCCGACCTCCCGGTCTTGCATTATGAAAACGACAGCTCTCTCACCACACCAAAGTGAGGAATACTTTGCTTTGAATTTGGATAAAAGAGTTTTCCTTAGAAAGTTCTTTTTTTACAGTGAATTTAACCACAAGTTCTTGGCAAAATCATGATATGTATGCATTTCTGACACAGGGGCGTAGCTACCGCCGTATCTGCCGTATCAATTATACGGGGCCCCCACCGTGCGTAAGAAAAATTAATAAAAACTTCCCAATTTTTTATCTGAAATTCAAAAAATTCATTCCATTAAGGATAAAATTCAATAGTCTTGCATCTAGTTTTCCGGAGGTAATAACAGCATGCTTTTTATTCTTGACCCTTCCAGTTACAACCGCAACTGCTGAAAGAAGTTTTTCAAAATTAAAACTGATAAATTACGTAAGAACTTCGATGGGACAGGAACGCCTGTCAGACCTGTCACTATTGTCCATAGAGGCAGTAACTTCAGAAAAACTAAAGTCATCATCAGCTATAAATGATTTAAAAAATCAGTTTGCCGAAAAAAGGGCAAGGTGAGTGTATATTTAATTTGAATTGTTCGTAAAAATTTTGGAAAAAGTGACAGATAGATAATTATGACGAATAAATATTTCTTTTAATTTTATGCAAACATTTTTTTTTCTTTTGTGAGAAATCTTTACCCTTCCTAAGGGCCCCCCAAACAATTTTTTATACGGGGCCCCGCCAAGGCACGCTATTCTTCTGTTCTGACAACACCGTGGTCCTTTTCGCAAATCACGCGCTGTAAGCGTAAGTGAAATGCAGACATTATTCAAATTTTCAGTTTTAAATATTAAACTACAGCTATAGCGCTTCACTTGTCTCCGATTTCGAATGGCGAAATGCTTTTAAATACGAGAGCGAAACTCATTAAGATAATCGAAGATGCATCTAAGTAAGTAATTGGAGAATGCCGTGAAGCTACCGACGGACTATAATTATTTGAGGAATTGCTTTCGAAACTGCACAGCCAGGTCTTCTTTCAGTGCTTGTTTTCGGTTATTTTCTCACAGTCAGTGAATGTCACTGTTATTTAGAGTTCTGGATGACATAATGTAGTTTACTTGAAGTTGTTCTTTTAGGAAGTTATGCAACTTTTGAATAGCTTTTAAAAGGATCTAATAGCGGTAGAAACTCGAAAGTTTTTTAAAAATGTCTCTTTAAAGATGTACTTTTGGACGATTACAAAAATTGAAGCTATGAGAGCTAGGAAACACTCAGAAACAAATGCTAAACGTAAGGGATTTCGCAGTATTTCCAAAAACGGTTCATACCTGGTTCCATTTTTTAAGGCAATTTTTGTGCTTAAATTTTTTTCTGAAAGTTTCTTAAGAGATATAAGTCGGCTGTTAATATTAACCCAAATATTTAAAGAAGAAGAATTGGAGCATTGGTGATTTTTCATGTATTTAACGTCTTTGGTTTATTTTTAAAGCTGTTCAAAAGTTCTGTGACGCCTATCGGATTTCAAAAGGAAAACCCTTAATAAGAAATATAAGCGTGTTAAACTTAATGTGTTTACAAAACAGGCATATTTGTTAATTCTTGAATATTTGTATAAAGTCGAGTAAACCACGTATCATACAAAATTTCCTTTCACTCGCTGCACTATTTCCAAAAGTTTTGTAACTCTCAAAATGCACTAAAAGTTAGTGGTTAATGGGGGTAAAACATTAAAAGTAATTTATAAAATAGAGAGAGTGTAGCTTATTTAACAGGATAAATATGGAATTTTTCTTTCTCAAAGCATATAATATTCTTAACACTGGTGTAAAGTCGGTATGATAGGGAGTTACAAATTTTATAAATAAGTTATTTGTGAAAATTCCTTTAACCCTTTAACGCGCAGTGTTCCCGTTCTGGGAACACCCAACTCTGGCGTTTTGACTGTTGCCAGTCACGAAGAATAGATTTGATTTCTATAAAAATGGTTGCGGGTGACATAGCTCCACGAGAATCCTTTACTTAGATCGTCATTTCCCGTAAAAAAATGGTCGCGATTATTTTTAACAGCACTGACATCTGCTGAAAAATGGAAGAATGCGAGAGCAGCTGGATAGATTGCCCAATGATGAAAAAAGGGCAGCCGTTGCCATCGCTCGACTTAACTACCAGCAAGATGGCGAACGATCAAAACGTTCATCGCATGCCACAGATCTAGAGACCCTTTTTTTGACGACAGATGGCTGTGCAATTGAGAAAGGGTTGCGCCTCAGATGGTTAATAGGACTAGGACAGATAGGATTTTTCCTTCTCAAAACCGATAATAATCTTAACATTGGTGTGGACATGATGTACATAGTGCAAAATTTCCACAATTATCGCAATTCACCTATTCACAGTTTTTGTAACCTCCTAAGATACATACTCCGAGTTTTGAGAGCCTTTCCCTGAATTTGATGTATCATACATTATGCTACTGAATTTAAAATTTCATTCCTTTCAACCATTTTCATCTTTATTCTTTGCTAGCGCATGTTCTTTGATGGTGCATGGAATGAATATAACAGAGCGCAAAAATGTCTAATTTCAAGCAATATTCAGCCACACAATCGAAAAGAAAAATCTCATTTAGATTGCTTTCTTTAATATAAGCGGTGCATAAAGGAAACCTCTTTTGAAAAACTAATTGCTTTTGAATATTCTCATTGTTTGAAATGGAACTGTAAGTATTTCCATTTCCGCTTTGGATAATATTCCATTTACCTTTTCTTATAAACCGCCTTATTTACAAAAAGAAAAAAGAAAAGTAAAGTCACGATCCGAGAAATGCTACGAAAAAGCGGTTCTGGGCTTGTGAAACAGGAATGGAAGTAAGGGGGGGGAGGAGCAGAAAAATGAAACTGGTAATGAGTCATTCTACATCAGATCAAACAGTGCAGTACGCCAAACCAACTTAGATTTTCCTTAACCCTTTAACGCGCAATGTTCCCGCTCTGGGAACACCAAACTCTGACGGTTTGACCGTTGCCAGTCACGAAGAATAGATTTGATTTCTATAAAAATAGTTGCGGGTGACACAGCTCCACGAGAATAATCCTTTACTTTTTAGCACGTCATTTCCCGTAAAAAAAAAAAAAAAAAATGGTCACGATTATTTTTAACAGCACTGCTGACATCTGCTGAAAAATGGAACAATGCGAGAACAGCTGGATAGATTGCCCAATGCTGGAAAAAGGGCAGTCGTTGCCATCGCTCGACTTAACTACCAGCAAGATGGCAGACGATCGAAACGTTCATCGCGTGCCACAGATCTAGAGACCCTTTTTTGATGACAACTGGCTGTGCGGCACAGCCAGCTGCGTCAAAAAAGGGTCTAGATCTGTGGCTCGCGATGAACGTTTCGATCGTCCGCCATCTTGCTGGTAGTTAAGTCGAGCGATGGCAACGTCTGCCCTTTTTTCAGCATTGGGAAAGGGTTGCGCCTCAAAGGGTTAAATTTATATAGACGATTCGTAGGCTAAGATAACCACAGATCTCAATTTTGAAGGTTCTACAGTAATTAATTACGGAAAAATTAACTACGCAAATTTCAGTTTTCAGCAAGATCATCCATATTTTTTTTTCTTCTGAATTAGTTAAATAACTACTTACCTGTGAAAGTTACTGAAGTGAAAATTTGTTCCCAGGGGTAACTTTTTAAGCTACTTCCAAAAATGTTATCAAAATTTGCGTATCTTCTATAGTTTATGCGTGAACATTGCATTTTCTAAAAAACATCATGAATTTGTTTCGGCATGTTTGATCAACAACACATGTTTTCAATTTTTATATGTTTTTAAGATGGTATACCACTACAACCCGAAAAAATTTCATCTTGGCTTTCTGCTCAGGAGCTGAGAAAAAAAAAAAAAAATGAAACTTTCATTACTTTTCGTATATTTTGTCTAGCAATAAGTTTTAAAGAGCGTGTCAAAGAATTGAACATGCATTTTAAAACTTATAATAGTACCTTTATTTGTCAAAGCTATTTTAACTCACACTATAAATTTCTAATTTAAGTCATTATAGGTCATTATAGTCTGGCTGTGCCGCACAGCCAGCTCTCATCAAAAAAGGGTCTCTAGATCTGTGGCACGCGATGAACGTTTCGATAGTCCGCCATCTTGCTGGTAGTTAAGTCGAGCAATGTCAACGGCTGCCCTTTTTTCAGCATTGGGCAATCTATCCAGCTGTTCTCGCATTCTTCCATTTTTCAGCAGATGTCAGTGTTGTTAAAAATAATCGTGATAATTTTTTTACGGGAAATGACAGGTAAAGGATTCTCGTGAGCTATGTCACCCGCAACTATTTTTATAGAAATCAAATCTATTCTTCGTGACTGGCAACAGTCAAAGCGTCAGAGTTTGGTGTTCCCAGAGCGGGAACAGTGCGCGTTAAAGGGTTAATCTGCACAAACGGCAAAATTTATGATATCCTGTCAATGAAGTAATTGTTTTTTATTTATCTATTAGCTGAAATTTCGGGCTCGGGCTCCGACTTAAATAATATCGCATGGGGTCAGGCGGACGCTAATTAAAAGTCTTGGGGATCGGGCTTTAAAAAATATGTCCGAACTCATCTTTGATAGAACACCCTTTTTTTTTGTGTAAGGGCTTTTTTTTTGTCTAAGTCCTTTTTTTGTCTGTTTTTTTTGTTTTTTGGCAAAAGAATTGAGCTGAGGATTTACACTATTGCCATCATATAAGATTGCCCAATTGGTCAGTTTGATTTGGCTAATAGAATTAGGGATCTATTTTGATATATCTTGAGAAGATTAAAAAAAAAATAAAATCTGAAAAACTTTCATACTTTAACTAAGCACTAAAGTGTTATATATAAAGAGTGTATCATAATCAACATGTCTTCCATTCTACTTCCTTATTTCATTAGAATGGAATGTGTACCATTATTTATGAGTTCGCCGTACTTTTTTGTCCTTGTTGCACATAAGACTTCCTTGGAGTCGAAATATGTACTAAACTGTTTCATAATATTCGACAAGCATGTACTATACTTCACCTTTATAAATACTTTTGGAATGTGTATTATAATTCACGAGTGTGTCGTGTTTGTCTTTCTTGTTCCATAAAACACTTTTCAGAATTGAAATCTTTATTAAAAAGGTTCAGTTCTGAGGAGTGAACCTGGTTTAGTTTTGAGGACTTATTATTATTATTTATTATTATTATTATTATTATTATTTTTGACGCCAAACTTGGCGATTAAGCATCAAAAATTGCAAAACATGGCAACTTTCAACAATTTATTCCCCCCCCCCCCCCTCTGTGATATCTGGCACATTTAAGTGTTTTTATCCAGAGACCGTAATGTATAAGAAATATTTTTTTGTAGCCATGTAAAAATATTATAAGTCCTATGTACACAAAATAAATAGCAGTTGTACGACAGTAGCCTATAATGATATATACCAAATTTGAGCTCAATTAAATGCACCCTTTGTCAGCGAGGGCACTTTTAAGTATTTCTCTCCATAGTCCGTAATGTATAAGAAATATTTTTTGTAGATTTGTAAAAAAAAAGCTGTAAGTCCTGTACTCACCAAAATTAATACCCGTCGTATGATGTGGGTCTATGATATATATACCAAATTTGAGCTCAATCGAATGCACCGTTACCGTGTTGAAAAATGCAACGGACACGCGTCGACCCAAATCGGCCAACAAATTATTTCGACAGTTATACCAAAGTGAACGAAATAGCACTGTACAGCAAAAAAAAAAAAAAAAAAAAAAAAACTGTGTATAAATTTCATATGAATCGATTCTTATTTACGGTAATTAAACTAAGGGCAGATAAGCATTTTTCAATTCTGTTTTAAAGTGCTTAAAAGTACTTCTAGTACACGATGAGAGATTAATTCCAATTTTTGAAAAAAAAAAACAAAACAGGACGGATATATAGACAGATATACAAACTGTAATATAATAACAAAATTATCATTTTTGTTAAACACCATTCAGCTGTGCCGCCCTTTGAAAAGTCCTCCACCCAAAGCAACGCTCCTTAAGCAGATAGCAATCGCGTAGCTTTGGCTTAACACGTCACATCAGCTGTGCCGAAAAATATTATAAACGAAATTTAGGTAACTCAAAACTGGAAAAAAAAATTAACGTTCTTTATAAAATTGTTCATAAAAAAATCTTATTGCCTCATATTTCGAATCATTAATTTAAATAAGCATAATATACGTGCCTTATTTATCCAGCACACGAAAAAAAAAAAGAAGATTAATTAAGAAAAGAAAAAATGCTTGCTTTGGAATAAAAATTTATGAAAATGCTATGGTAATTATGCATATATGCGTTATTTTAATGTATTTTTTCCAGCATGTTCTGCAACATTTAATTTACTTGTCATGATGCTAATTAACGTATATTTTCTAGATGGTGCTTTTGTTGATTTTCGAATTACGTTCATTTAAATTAAAAGCATCAACACCGTAATAATCGTATTTATAACGTCGGCACTAACATTCATTTTATATGCTTTTTTAATATTTATTTCTCATGAAATTAACTTCCCAGAAACATAAATTTATATACTCCATGTAAAAGCTGTTTAAGATTTTCATTACTCCGTGTAGATTTCTGAAATTGTAATTTTTTTATTTGTAGATAAAGTTTTAATTTTCAGTTAGTATAATCAAAGCATTAAAAACTTTCTAATGATAATAATGATGATGAGAATAATTTTTAGAAAAAGGTAAATCTAGTGTAAAGCATCGATTATAAACACTTTCCAGCTCAACTGTCTGTTTCTGTGCCAAGTTCTGCGTGGTATCAGCAAGTGGGCGATCAGTGTTAACGATGTATCGTTGTTTCATTTGCCGAGATTTTGGGCACAACCTGGAAGAAAGAAAAGAAAACTGTATCACATACTAATCATGCAATATTGCACAATCCTGTGAAAGAAATAAGCTGATTTAACCGCATATTTACCTATTAGGCTATGCCTCAAGTGGATTAATGTCTCTAAACAGCCATAGACCGTTATGGTGTTGGAAATATACTGAGTTTTTCAGTTTAAAAAAAATCTAAGAAAACTGCATATACTATTTTCATTGGAGGGTCTAATTTAGTAATTTTTGGGTAATTTTCAAAATTAAAACCGAAAAAGGACAAGAAATTTTAGTAATATCGTCTTTCATTTCTTCCCTTCCCTTTTTTTTTGGGGGGGGGGGGGTTGCCCACCTATAGACTTATGGAATAGCGGGTTTAGTATGCACGTAAAAAGCGGTCTTTAATCCTCTTTTCACCTAAGTATAAAAAAATTACTGAAAAAATTCTAGCATTTAATGCTTCTAAACTATCCCCCATATATCATGTGCGAAAAGAATTGTTTATCCAATATTGGTCTATCTAATTCGCTTTTTTTTAGGAGCTTCATGTGAGGATTAATGCAGTTAACGATTGCAAATGTAGATAAGTGTAATTTCATTACATCATTAAGATAAAAATTGACAACAAAATTTTTCTGAAATTTATCCCTTGTTTTATTCTTTTAAACAGTTATTACATTAAAAAATTATAATATATGAAAAATAAAATAAAAAACAAATAATTACATACACAAAAGTCATTATAAATGCAAAAAATTATGTTTATCGTGAAATGGAAAGCTTCAAAACATTCAGGGCATAAGGGTCCTTTGCATCGGGTAAAAATGTATCTGGTTTTTCTAGGACAGCCCTTAGCATTACCATTTTTATCGATTGCCTGTCTACATACAGAGTGTCCCACATAAATAAGCCACCATTATTGTGGGCCGTAAGTGTACACGAGAATGACTGATAAGAACGAAACAAATATTTAAAGTATATCTGCACACAAATACGTTTTTACAATGATTAAGTCACTCCCTGCCACATTCTTGCAGAAATGAAAAATAAATGCTTAAAAAAAAGATGAGAAAGAGTGTCCCACACTGAAATAAAGCCAGTACTCTTAATAGTTACTATATTCGTCGTGTCTACATATGACGTTAGGTACTCGATTTTGCCAATCCTTGTAGGACAGAAACATCAATATTATCCTAGTGTTCAATAATGGAGGCCTTCAATTCTGCCACAGACTGAAATCGTCTGTCATTTGCGTACCCATCCCTACTGAGATATCCCACGAATTTTCTTTGGGGTTGAGATCAAGCGAAAAGGACAGGACACTTTTTAACATATACCCCATTATAACACGGCTGTTTGAGCCTCATCGGGGGGAGACCCCCCCTGAACTTCCCCTAATTTTTAAGTTTCATTATTGCCATATTAAAACGATATTAATTGACTATGTCATTTTATCTCTCATCTTTCGTGTATTTCGCCTGGTAACCCTGTGTTGAAATTTTTATGATTGTAACCTATTTATAGAAAAATACATGGGATGCATATTCTACAGCTTACGAAATAGTGTAACAATAGATTAAAGCTGTTGTGAACTAATAGTATTTAAATATATGTAAAAAATACATGTGATGCATATTCTACAACTTACTAAATAGTGTAACAATAGATTAAAGCTGTTGTGAACTAATAGTATTTAAATATATGTAAAATTATGTCGCTTTTTTTGGGACACATTCCGGACAATTTTCAATAAAGGGGGTGAGAGATAAAATGACATAGTCATTAAAACCATTCCTAGGAGGATTTTTAGCGTGAATGGGTACGCTGTCCTGTTGGAAAATCAAACTTCGGCCACCAATTCTCCCTGCAAATGGCAATAAATGGTTTTCTAGCATTTCTTGATAATAGATAGCTTTCTTACGGCCTAAGAGAGAGAGAAAAGCCATGATAAGTTTACCACCATATAAAGCGTCTCTCAACATATGCATCCACCTTCTTATCTTTTGGAGAAGGATCAACAATTGATGTTGAAAACTATCCAAAAGTTAAGCAGAGAAAATTTGGCCACAAATCATCAAACTTTTATCCTTTAACATTTTATTCAGGACCAGTGGTATCGCGATAAGAAAAAAATCAATTTAGATGATCCAGACGGCTTTGCGTTCTATTGGCATGATACGTGAGGACAAAAGCGAAGAAAGTGAAAGTTCATTATACGATGTAGAGAGGCTTTAGCTGGTGGTACAATTCACCTGACTTCTCCCCAGGCAGTACGAAAGCTACCGATTACTAAGTAATGCTAGAAACACTTTTGCTGCCATTTGCGGAGAGAATTAATAGACGAAGTTACATTTTCCAACTGGATAGCGCCCCCATTCACGTCGCAAAATCCTCCAGGGAATGGTTTTTCGATAATGGGGTATATATTATGAAGTGTCTTGTCCTTTTCGCTTGATCTCAATCCACCCAAGAAGATTCTTTGGCTATCCTCAGTAGCAAATGACAGGGGGTTACAGTTTGTTGGAGAACTGAAGGCCGCCGCCATTGAACACTGGGATAATAATGATGCTTCTGTCCTACAAGGATTGGTAAATGATATGCTCCATCGAGTAATCAATGTCGTATGTAAACACGACGAATATATTCGCTATCAAGAGTACTGGATTTATTTCACTGGGACTCTTTCTCTTCTTTTTTAACATATTTATTTTTTTATTTCTGCAAAAATGTGGCAAGGTGAATTACTAATTGTAAAAACGTATGTGTGTATAGACTTACATATTTGACTTAACTATTACGTATTTGTACTAGACTTAATGTATTTGTTTCGTTCTTATTATTCTCTCTCGTGTCCAGTTACGGACAACAATAATGGTGGCTTTATTTTGGTGGGACACACTGTAAATAAATAAATAAAATAAATAATGATCTTAGAAAATATATTAGCTGGTTTTTATATTTTAAATCCAATAATTTTCTATTTTTAACTGTAATATATATAACTTTGTATTAGCTTACAATTTCATTATTATTCTAAATCTTGTATTCAGAAAATTTACGTATGAATGAAACCACTGTTGACTGTAAGCCTCATATAAAGTCCAATATATTTTTGCATTTTAAAGGAATATGTTATGTTTAAAATTAATTTAAAAGAAGGCACACACCTTTTAAGTAAGGATTAAAGAATAAGAAAATATTTACTTACCTCTGAAAGAAGGTAATAAAGCAGATCGAATATTTAGTTAATTTCTGTTCTGAAACAATGAAGCAACGATTGTAAATAATGACCTATATTGACTATTATTGGCATGTAGTTACGATTTATGCAACTATTTAAAGGCCACATATATGTTCTAAATGAATAACCGGTATCAGTGAACGAAAAAAAATTTAAATCCAGTTTTTTTCACTCGAAATATTGCTATTTGAAGTGAAGTGGGAGTCTCGTATAAGGTTTAGTGTGACAAGAGAGTTAATAGAATCTATAGCAGTAAATCTGGAATGATCCTTTGCATCTGGAATGATCATTATCACCCTGAATGATTATTCTTTACATTTTTATTACAATCGACTCTACCAGTATTACTTCTAAAAGTACTATTAACAGTGTCATATTTTCTCAATATAATTTCTTCAAAAAATGTACTTTGTCATAAACACATACACAAATAGGCCAAAAAATTGAGTTTAAAGCTACGTACAGGGGCACAAAAATTAAGCCAGCTATATACCGGGGCATAAAATTTGAAAAGTGTCCTGGGCATAAAATGTTATATCCAGGTCCTATTTCACTTCTTATATTGTTTACAGCTATTTGTCCTCTTCCTGAAACTTCTCAACACGACTTTTATCCTCATCAGAGGGAACTGAGTTTTCAAATGTTGACATTCCTTATTGACCGGAAATTTTTTGGACTGCATGGCTGCTATTCACTTCTACATGAGGTCAGGACCGGATTTCCCATAAGGCCAACCTAGGCCATGGCCTAGGGCGCAGCGGTCCAAAGGGAGCAGAACAAAGAACTCCCATGCAGAACAGTAGCGGATCCAGAAAATTTTTTTGGGAGGGGCTAAATTTTTAAAAAATCTTATTTAACCCAATTAAAATGTACTTTAAATCAAAATTTTAGTCTAAACCAATGTATTAGGCTTTTGGGAGGGGCTAAGTAATAAAATATGATCATTTTAGCTATTTAAAGTGTATAATAAAGCAGAATGTTGCCCTTGAGCAATCTATTTGGGGAGGGGGCTGAAGCCCCCTAGCCCCTCCCCTGGATCCGCTACTGATGCAGAACAATCACGGATGAGGAAAGGGACTGGAAAGGAGAAACGAAAACGACTTACTTTTAGTGATTATTATCCAAGAAAAACACGTTTATGGCTTCCGAAAAATTCCCTTTTTCACTAGTACAATTTCTTATCTATAGAAAACCCATGTGTGGAGATCCATTAACCCCCCCCCCCCTCGCAGACACAAAATTGATCGCAGAGCACCCCAGCACAGACCATGTCCAAGTCGACATGTGTCGCAGAACTAAGAGATCCGCTGCAGAACAATCACATTGAGGAAAGGACGGGTACCGGAGAGAACAATTATTCAAAGTAAGTTATCACCGAAAAGGCGTCTGACCGTCTGTGCTCTTCCAATATCCCAACGTTCCCGAAAAAAGAACCACATCACACACACGCACAGAACGGTAAATATGTCTACTCCAGAAAAAGTCTGTTGCTTTGAGTGTAATGAGTCTATAATTTAAAAAAAAATTAAAAACGCATTATCAACGCTTTCATCCAAAATATATCGGTGAAACATTGCGCAATTAATGAAAAGAGCATTTCTGGTGTCTTAGTTCCATCTAAAAGATCGGCAGAAAAAGTGCATTCTGATTCTGATATGTTACCCATAAAAATGCTGAGAACAGAAACTGATACCGAAGTTTTGCAGAAAATTAACGTGTCCAAAAATCGGGCGAAGTTTACAATGTAATCCTCTGTTTTGCGATGACTTTTCATAAGTTTCACAAAACTGAACTGTTTCGTGTCTTTAAATGGTAAAATTCGGTGTCTTCCTATCGAAATGATAATAATGTAAATTATCTGACAAACTTTAAGAAAAACTGTACTTTATAAAACACTTTTTTACGTGACATATAGTGCTGATGACAAAAAACGATTTATTATGCATATTAAATTCGAACTATTGATCAATTTTTCGAGTAGGGGGGGGGCGCAATTATGGCCTTTGGCACAGGGCGCAAAAATGTGTAAATCCCGCCCTGCATGAGGTCAAAAGAACTATTAAAGCCTCTAGCTTTTAAAAATTATATATTATTTTACATAAAAAATATGTAACATTTGATGAATTTTCTAAGTATTTCCACCGAAGCTAGGATGGATATGTGTGTTGCAATAAGAGTTTGAAGGTAAAAAAATTCTCAAAAATTATTTTATACCTTTTAGTCTATCCTAGAATAAAAAGATTGACAAATTCTTTTTAAATCTTATATATATATATATATTTTAACATGGAGTAAGCTAGATATTTTTCATCTGCTCCCAACTGATGGAAACTTAGAAACTAAAAGTGTACAGAAAGAAGTACTACGAGGGGAGAAAAATTCCTTTTTTTCTCAACAGAAAATGCCCTTTTTCTCAATAGAAAGTATCCCTTAAAATACCCTCTTGATCCCTTTTAAAAATAGATGAAAACATTGTATTTCCCCCTTATACAATCACATAATGACACACCTCGAATTACCTTAGCGTGCTGTCCCGTCCTTATGAATAAGTAACTTTCGATTAGCTCTTAAAAGACCTTTTTATTAACCAAAGATCTTAGCTGATTGACATTACCTCCTAAGAATATGCTCCGAGGTGGGGATTCCTATCTTTATGAAGTTACTTCAGCTCTGCAAGTATTATTTTACAGCGCGAGGTAATATTATTATCTACTATGGTTATGGTTTAGTGTTTCATGAAAATTAGATAAAGGAGGGATTTCATTATATTCCGACTTTAGTGTTCATTAAATATGGGTGCTTAGTGCAGGTACTTGCGTATGAATTTTTCGTTGTGCTTTGTTTATGTAAAGTGAGAGTATCTTTCAAAAAGTAAAAGAGCTATGGCTCAACTAAAAACTGGATTTTTAATACTTATGAGGGAAGATAAAATGCGAACAAACTCAATAACTTTGTATAAAATAAACAGGTCATTAATAAACAAGAAAGATAAAGCCTGGCTAGATCCTGAATCATAAAGTATTTTTCAAATGAATTGTTTATTTATTTGTAAAATAACCCCCCCCCTCCATTCACACATACAACGTTACACAAAAAGAGGTTTTAAATTCTAATTGACAAATACATAACTCAAAGACATAGCTCAATAAGCTATGTTTATGAGTATAAGACATAGACTCATAAACATAGCTCAAAGAACGCGCGTGGCAAAAATTTAGTGTATGATAGGATGCAAAGCTTACTGTAAAAAAAGTACCCCCCTTAATGAACAATACCCAAACTACCTACTTTTACGATTAATTTTTTTACTATTCGGTTAATAGTTAAAAAAAAAAGTAAGGTGCAGGTAGAAATCTCATAATAAGTTTAGATACGCTATCGATTTTTCCAGCAGTTTTTCAGAAAAGGAGGCTATTAATTTCCTTAATTTAACTGTGATGACACTTTGTAGCCGAAAAAAGAGTTTCTAGTTTAGTTTCCAGAAAAAAGAAAAAGTTTTATTCAAGGAAGGGGGAAAAAATGAAAAATACTTTTTTAAGAGGACAGTTAAAAAATTCTTTGTTATAATTAGGCACACGGCATATGCACGAAATGACATCTACCATTAAAATTTAAATTATAAAGTGCATTTATAGGGTTGAAATAAAAAATATGTAAATATTATTATGGAATCTTATTGTACACAGGGTGATTCAAAATTAGAAGGTCAGGATACAATTACTTTAAGAATGAGATAGCAATGTGGGGTCGGAAACGTTGTCTTCATGTAACTGCTAATAATCACTTTGGAAAAAGTGTTCAAATAATAGCGAACTTTCCAACAATGTCTTTTCAAAAATTAATGCATGTTTCACAGAAGACACTTGACTAAAATTGTTATGGTTAACAAATTGCATTTCATTACATTGATGAAATTCTCAGATAAGTGCTCATCGCTTATGAATTTCGATTTAGAAATTAGACGAACTCTTCAATACTTCATCCAAAGTGATTATTAACAGGTACATGAAGACGATGCTTCCGAACCCACATTGCTATGTGATTCTGAAAAGTATTGGCGTATCTTAACCCCTAAACGCGCAGTGTTCCCGCTCTGGGAACACCAAACTCTGACGTTTTGACTGTTGCCAGTCACGAAGAATAGATTGGATTTCTATAAAAATAGTTGCGGGTGACATAGCTCCACGAGAATCCTTTACTTTTTAGCACGTCGTTTCCCGTCAAAAAATTGTCACGACTATTTTTAACAGCACTGACATCTAATGAAAAATGGAAGAATGCGAGAACAGCTGGATAGATTGAAATGCTGAAAAAAGGGCAGCCGTTGCCATCGCTCGACATAACTACCAGAAAGATGGCGGACGATTGAAACGTTCATCGCGTGCCACAGATATAGAGACCCTTTTTTGAAGACAGGTGGCTGTGCCACGTTTCGATCGTCCGCCATCTTGCTGGTAGTTAAGTCGAGCGATGGCAACGGCTGCCCTTTTTTCTGCATTGGGAAAGGGTTGCACCTCAAAGGGTTAAACCTCTTAGAAGTATGCTTTTCTAATTTTGAATCACTCTGTAAAATTCTGAAAATATTACAGGAATGTCTTTCGAGTGAGTTATGATAAATATGGAAAAAAAAATCGTTCATAAATTTCTAATAATGCTATTAAAAACGAATTCAGTACACTTTGAATGAAATGGAATTTGATTACATGATAGGTGACTGCTCAACTTCTAAAATACAGTCTTCAAACTTTTTAACTTTAGAATAGTTATTGCTGTATGATGAAAATGCGACACGTTTTTGCTTGCGAATCTTTTAAAAATGGCTAAATGGAATGAAATTAATGTTGCAGTGCTGTAGATCTTTGCTATATTTTAAATATGAAAGTTTAGTTGTTTTTTATTTTGAATATTGTAGATGTGAGAAGAATTATTATAAATAGTGGCACGAACATGAGCAAAAATTCGCTAAAATGAGTACATGAAACTCACTATTAAAGCCCATGGATTAAGATTGAAGGATATAAATAATGTGCAAGGATTAGGCCAGTAACGTCAAATAACAAATGACACTGGCAAAACGAAAAAAAAAAGATTTTTAGAGTAAAAATTGATTAAATTATTTGTAAAATAATACACATAAAAACAGATACCGCAACACATGCTGTATCTATTTTTTATATGTGGTATTTTACAAAATTTAAAATTGATTGTAATGCACATCTGCAGCCCTGGACATTTTTAGAGATCTATTGTTGCATACGCGAAGGAAAAAATATTTTTCTTTCTACTGGACGGGTCTGCGGCCTACTGGAATCTTAAATCCTACGAGGGCCGCATATGCTGGTCATTTCAGTATGGGGGCACCTATTAGGCAGACCAACGTCGCCCCCTATGAGTGGTCTCCTAATTTTGAACTAGTTCCAGATGAGATATCCAGCATCTGAAATCAGCACACCCCAAAATATCGTTTCAACATGGAGAACATCGGAGCCAAGAATAGATTTTACGTGCACCTTCTCACACCAGTCAAGCTGATGTGGTTTTCACCCTCCCAAGCACTGTCAAACCCAGTGCTGCTTCACTTTCTGTGTTCTTAGGGGAAAGGAGCATAGCGATTATGCCACTGCAGGACGGAATAACAGCTACAAAACCACTATGTATTTTTATTTTATGAGTCTAAGAGCTCTAGAAATTACTTTAGTTTGCGTTGGATTGTTCTAACGGTTAAGCAAAAAAAAAAAAAAAAAAATAAAAAAATAAAATAAAATAGAATAAAATAAAATAAATAAATTAAAATGAAATAATAAAAAGAAAATTTAAAAAATAAAAATTATATTAAAATTTAAAATGTAAGGCCAAATGTCCTCCCAGGAGTCTTATCAGTTTCCAAACGAGAAGTAGCAATACTTCTCGTAGTAAGAGTTCTGCTACTTCTCAGTAGTAAGAGTTCCTTCTTTCTTTAGAACGAAAGTCAAACTGCGAAAGTATTTTGAGAGGTAAGGTTCCTAGATTGGAAAAAGCGATTCCAGAGACCAAGAACGCAAGTGTCTAATAATAGTTAATATTTTAAAGGAAATATTGATATGGTTTGTTGCTTTTATGTAGACGTGGTAAGAATAAACATGCTGTACGTTTGAGTGTGAATATTGCTCTTTCGAATAGAAATATGAAAAAGAAAAAATAATCTGAAACACTTTCATATTTTAAATACGTATTAAAGTGTATTATATTAAAAGCGTATTATAATCCATGCGTCGTCCTTATCTTTCTTCCTTATTCCGTTAAGGTGGAAAATGCATCATTATTCATTATTCATGAGTGTACATTGCTCCATAAAGTACTTCTTTGGAATTGAAATCTTTATTAAGAGTCGCCTACCAAAACTGCTTACAATCTTCGCCAGGCCTATTCTAAACATACTTCTCCTTTTTAATTAACTCTAGGGTTTGTCAGTTTCTAACCAAATACGAAAGATATCACCAAGCTAGTCTTAGTTTTAGGTATACTTTTTTTTGGCGTTAAACTTGGAGATAAATCATCAAAAATTGCAAACCTTGGCGACTTTCAACATTTTATTCTTCCCCCTCTGCTGTCTGGCAACTCTTGAAAAATGGAATGAAAACGTGTCGGCCACCTCTAATTATATCCACAGAAACGTCCACATATTATGTGGACATAAAATACTAGCGTGAACAAAACAGCACTCTACTGCTTAAAAAAATTAAAAGATGAAGAAAATAGTTGCCTCTTTTCAAAGGTGTTTGTGTGTGTGGGAGAGGGGTAGACCCCATGACTATCTCCCTTGCACTGCCTGTTTTGAGATTTCAGAACATGTAATACTTCGGCACTGGTAGAGAAAAAAAGAAAATAATAATCTGGCGCCATTTATTCTACTTTTTAAATGGAAAAATAACGAAGCTATAATTTTGCTGGCATCACAAAACGTATATTCATTCGACGTTTCTGGTATATTTTTGTCCAAGAAATCCCTTACTGCATTTATGAGTCTTTAATCATTAGACGCTTTATCGAGCACTTTTAAAAAAGGATTTTTTTTTAATCACTTTGAAGAAAAAATTCCTTTCATCACATTCTTTTCTTCATGGAAGCCATTAGCAGAATAAAAGTCAAGGTGCTAGTTAAAATCCTGTAAGACATAATAGTACATGCTCTCAGAATCTTTTTTTCGCCCTCAGGATCTCAGAAGAAAAGGCTATAATTTGGGAAATTTAACTATGATGATAGTCTTTAGCCAATAAAAAAAATTAGATTCCGTCTACCTAGAGAGAAAAAACTAGTTCCATCCAAGGGTACAAAAGGAAAAAAATATGAAAAAAATATTTGTTGTTCAGAAAATTTCGTTATTTTAATGAGGCGCATGGTATGTGAATATCCTGGAACGATTCTAGAAAAAATAAATAAATAAATAAAGCATAAAAAGGCTGTTGTAGATAAACCTCGCTTTTGAAAGCGGTTTCATTTGCGAATCAAAGAGTGGTAAATAGTTCATTTTTAAAAATTAAAATCTAGTATTAATTAACAGTGAGTTCATTATAATCTAATAGTTCCTTAAACTTTACTTAAATTTTTATTTAAATAAGTGAATGAAGCTAATGCAAATACTAAAATAGTTTTAATAATTTCAAGACTTTCATTTAAAATAAATCCATATGGTTTCCAATAAATCCATGTAGGTTACAGCTTAAAAGGACAAGCAATGCAATTTTCTCTCTATTCTAAAAAAAAGTTAAGGCCGCTTTCGACGCTGCGCCGCTGTCAGAGCTTGTTGACCTATCTTCTCCTAAACAGTGAGGATTTGAATTTTGAGAAACATGTTCCCGAATGCGGAAAACTCCGAGGAACCTGATAAGGTGACTTAAATTTCGAAATTCGAATTATTTTAGAAGATATTAATAAAAAAACTGAAAAAATGAAACATAATGGCTGCCAGATTTGGCATAAGATCATTCATTCCTTTGCAACAAAGCAATTCCAATTATGTAGAATCACATGAAATTGTCAAACATGAAGTAGAATTACATCCATTTTACGCCAAATTAAAAAGCATATGAAATCAGTAACTCAAAATGTGTTACACAAAGTTGACAATTTTCAAATAGTAAGTTCGCTTAGAGAACAGGAGTTTAGAATGAGTGATTACTCGTTTTTCCAAAACAGAATAACTAATATCTTGAAAATGAAAAATAATTAAAATGCAGATTATTTTAAAGCCGGTTCGGTCCAGCTGATTATTTGGTACCAGTAGGAATGTTTGGCGGCGTTAACTATGCCATTATAGCAGTTATAGTACACACTTTGGATATTTGCCAGCGCAGCGGGATGGTATAATTCGTGGTGCTAATTACGCCAATCTGCAAAGAATTATGTAAATGAAAATATGAATAACGGTTTTCCGGGAACCTTAAATGAACTGTAATTATAGGTTGTGAGCATGTGTAAATCGCGAAATAATGAAAAGTCGCCATTGGTGGCAAGCTATCCTACCTGTTCCGTAGATTTCTTCAAAGAAAACATCTGAATTACTGTTTTCTTAGAGCTAATTATTAACTATACATATACGCAAGTCGCCAAATTATGAAAATTCTCCATAATTGGCTAATACGCAAGGCGTACCATGGGTTTCACATAATTAAAAATAGTGCGAGGTTTAAATTTTTATGTTCCAAGCAACATGCAAGAACCAAGCAATGTGTAGCTCGGTAACATTCTATCTTATCCAACGTTTGAGTTTTGTTTGTTAAAATTATGTCTTTTTTGCGAATAAGTCTTTTTAGGGGCCAAATGCCTCATACGAAATGCGAGCGTAGCGAGTCTAGGGGCCTTGGCCCCTAGTTACATAAAAAAATAACTGTAAATCAGAATGCTTTTACAAAAATTCCAGTTAAATTCTATCATTATTATTCTTCATTTTTCTAAACATTATATTATTGAATGGTTGCACACCATAAAGGTTTTATCAAAAAATCAGAAAATTTTTGTTGAATCTGCAAAAATATAACTTTTATAAACTAAGAAATATTTCTTAACGTTTCTAAGAATTTAAAGTCTGACACTTTAATGCATTATCAATCATCCCACAGAAAATGTCCATTTCCGATATTAAAATAAACAAGTTTTTATTTTATTGTTTTAAATAAAAGATTATTTTTGCTAAAATCATTAATAACGCCTATCTCTTTTTGTTAGACCATTACTGTTAAAAGCATTATGCATTGTTAAAAGCAAAGGCATTAGGTTTTTTTTCTCTGTGATCTATTGTTTAGGTAAATATTTTTGTTGATATCGTAACATAATGATTTTCGTGTATATAAATCATGGAAATTAAATTATTGTTAGCTGTGTTGAAATAAATGTTATATAGGTGTAAAAATAAGTTTAAGTTAATTTAAATAAGCCGGATAAACGTAAAAAATATTTGTAATAATTCAAAAGCATTTCTATTAAAAATAATGCTATGTTTTTAATGCGATAACTTAAAAAAAAAGATAGTGTTTTTTTTAAATAAAATAAAGTAAAAAATAATATAAATTAATTTAAAATATCGTGTCAAATCGTGTTTAAAATCTCGAAAACAGATACAGATTACTTTTTCCCTAATACGGATATGGGTGCAGGTACGGAACTATTGTCTGTAGGATATCCACGCATACTGATACGGATGCAGGTATGGAACTCTATTGCCTGGCGGATATCCACCTATACTGATACGCGTGCAGATTTAGAACTCTATTCTCTGTCGGATATCCACAGACATCAAGGTATACTGAATCAGATATCTTGAGCACCTCCAATTTGGATACTTCAACTTGAGACGCCCTTTAGTATTTGTACGTCTGTAACGATTAGTTTGATGTTGTTTGAACACCTAGAGAACTTTTTGCGCATTTATGTCTTTTAGTTAGAATAAAAGTCTTCAGCAGAGCGATCGTTCTGATACTAGTCTTATGTCATAGACAAGAGCCAACGGCGGATCGGCAGGCACCCAGAAAATTTTCAAGGGAGAGACGATAAATAGGACAAATCATATTACCAGATATGAGTTTTATATATATATATATATATATATATATATATATATCGTATTATATATATATATATATTAAATATTAAACCCATGTTTAACCTGTTCAGTTTCATCGTTTAAAAAGAGATGCAACCGAGAAGACTCTCCTTTTTAAGACCGACGTTGCTTACCAGAAAGGTTCTTTCAATACTCAGAGTTGGGCAAAATACACTGAAAATGTATTTTTGATACAAGATACATAATACATTGATTCAAAGACTAAAATACAAAATACACAATACTTCTTGAATTAAAAAAAATGCAAAATACAAAATACATGCATTTTCAAAATACATACAAAGTACAAAACACATGTAAAATGCACACAGCTGGCTGTGCCGGCACAGCCAGCTCTCGTCAAAAAAGGGTCTCTAGATCTGTGGCACGGGATGAACGTTTCAATCGTCCACCATCTTGCTGGTGGTTAAATCGATGGCAACGGCTGCCCTTTTTTCAGCATTGGGAAAGGGTTGCGCCTCAAAGGGTTAAAACGATCCTAACACTTCTTCAGCTACAATATCACGTGTAATTCTGGTGCAGCTCACAAATTACACTAACAAAGGGGGGGGTCAGCAATTTTATGATTTACATTTGCGCATGCTATCTGAGCAATCTGTGGCGGACGATTAATTTAATGTCAGAAAAAAGAATTTATTTTTTGTATTTTGAAAATAAAAAATACATTGAAAGTGTGTTTTAAAATACATCCTCAAAATACTTTATTTTTACAAGTGAAAATGCAAAATACAAGATGCAAATGTACTTTTGAAAATACATGTATTAGTGATATTGGCCAACTCTGCAAACACTCCCCTAGATCGCATCGTTGCAGTGAAGGCAGCTCAGTGGATGAGACACTGAACATGGTAGATGATGGCTGAAGTGGAAAGATCTGGGATTCTGGCCTCATTCGGCCAAATGCTCATTCGGACAAACGTGTTGAAATATTCGGTGAAAATATTTGGCAGAATATCTGCACGAAGTTTTGGATCTTTAGAACGGCATTATTCTGAAATCCGATTTATCAAATGAGAATTTATGCAATAAGGTTGTCAGAAACGAATTTTCATTCTCGAAAAGAGCAGCATATAAAATGAAACTGTTTTACGGTTTCACTTACTTGTGTGAATAATTGTTTTAGACAATGAGCACCATAACTTCAAAGTATAGATGACGATTTACAGATGAACTTCTCGCCTACGAGTAAGGACATATATCATCATATTCTTTTAATTGCGAAGTAATGGCTAATGAAATGTAATGACGAAAATCACGCTGACTTTGTGAAAATCATATTCTTTGTATAGAATTTTTAAATTTTGTAGATTTCAATGTATTATTTAGAATTAAACATTGGTGCAACAGCCCACATGCGGGCCAAGGCCCGCGCTGTCCAACCACGCCCATGGGCTCTCGGGTGCGAAAGCATATGCCTCGGATAGGTGGTCAGTCTGACGCGAGGTCACCCAGTGTTGTGTTGGAATATGTATTCGGATTTGTGTACTAGTTCACGAGGAACCGCTTATAAATCCACGTCAGAGAAAAGACAGACACAAGGGGGGAGGGAAATGTCTTGGGGGAGGACTTTTATGGGTATCTAGCACGTATTCACGTTACATCTGGAGAAAACCGCCCAAAACCCCAGACCGCTAGACCGACGGCCCCGGGAGAGGACAGAACCCTTTCCTCCAATTGAGCCATCTACCAATGTCAGTGGCTTTAACCAGTGTGCTACACATTGGTGTCCCCTAGTGTTTAACTCGCAACCAAGTTTGGTTCTCATTTTATCGACCCACTCAAGGGATGAAAGGTTGAGTGAACCCTGCTCAGCCCGGGAATCGAACCCCGGACCTGCAGCACTGCAGCGCAATTCGCCAACCGTTGCACCACCGGGCTTCAATGTGTTATTATTAACTCACACAAGAAAATTAACAATAATATGATAAATTTTGTTTGTGGAAGAAAATGACGTTTTTGTATATTATGCGTTTATAAAACTATGTCCAACTGTAAATTCATATTGAAGAAAAGATCAATGGTGCTCGTTCTGACGGTATTTTACTAGTAGAACGAGCTCTTAGTCAAAAAAAAAAAAAAAAAAATAGATAAGAAAATAAAACACTGGAAGTGTTTTATCGAGCCGGAATCGCCAGTAAAACCCACTGTCTGAACACAACCTTAACGATCTTGCAAGATAATGATAAAAAAATTGGAAGTTGCAATAATGTCTCCAGTTTTTGATAAAAGTTGGAGAAATCTTGCAGTTCGCGGGAATAATTTTATCAGGTGATCCGAGAAAATTCAAAATATGAACACACCTTTCAATCTAATATTAATGTTCCGAGAGATCATCAAATTTAAATGGTGTAATAAAGTAAAAAACACGGCGGATTCTCAAAAATTTAATTAGTACTCTGAAAGAAAAAGAGGTAACCATTTAGTGCCAATATTTTCATTATGGTATGAGATACTGGTACTTAATTGTGTGTGAAAGGAATGATAGAATATTCGTAAAAAAGAACTGACAGCTTGTCTTCGAATGGATAAATAAAATCGGGCAAAGACTCCCAAGTTTTACTTCATATAACCCTTTATAATGCTTTCGACAAACTCATTCACAACTCCATCAGCTTCTTCCGTTTCCAAAGATAATTAAGGAAAGCTTAGCAAAATCTTTCAACTTCTACTATAGATCGAGAACAAAACCAAGTTATTTAATTGCAAATTCCAGAACAAAAGGTGCCTTTTATGGTTATCTTATCGTCTCAGAAGATCAAAATTAGGAAAGCTATGATTATCGAAAAAATATTCCAGACGCGTCAATTATAAAACATTTTTTAAAACAACTGTCTTTTATTCTCGATCTCGTTTATTTTCTCACGTTTTTTCCGACAAAGTTGGCGAGAATTTCGATGCTCATATTTGAACCTAAAAAAAAAAATGCGATGAAGACCACAGTGAAATTAAATAAAGAATGCACAGAAATAAAGAATTTTGAAAAACGAAAAATATTTAGTTCAGTTACGTCATACAATCATCATCACTTCAACATTTTAAAAAATTTGACCTTGAAGATGTTTTACGTACACGGACTTCACCTACATAAAATCTCATCTATTTAATTAGAGCGGAAAAAAAGAAAAACAAACCCCACAAAAACTGTCATCCCATTAATTGATTTCACATTCCTTAACCCTTTGAGGCGCAACCCTTTCCCAATGCTGAAAAAAGGGCAGCCGTTGCCATCGCTCGACTTAACTACCAGCAAGATGGCGGACGATCGAAACGTTCATCGCGTGCCACAGATCTAGAGACTTTTTTTTGACGACAGCTGGCTTTGTCCGGCACAGCCAGCTGTCGTCTATCCAGCAATCGTCAGCAGCAATTGCAGCCATCGTCAGCAATCTATCCAGCTGTTCTCGCATTCTTCCATTTTTCAGCAGATGTCAGTGTTGTTAAAAATAATCGTGACAATTTTTTTACGGGAAATGACGTGCTAAAAAGTAAAGGATTCCCGTGGAGCTATGTCACTCGCAAATATTTTTATAGAAATCAAATCTATTCTTCGTGACTGGCAACAGTCAAAACGTCAGAGTTTGGTGTTCCCAGAGCGGGAACACTGCGCATTAAAGGGTTAAACCAGGAACTGAAACGAATATGTATAACTGTTTCATACATATTATTAAAAAGTAAAACTATCAGACTATAAAAGATAGCTTGTATAAGTATATTTAATTACATAGATAACAAATACCCCAGACGAATTTCTAAATTAAACTCATTGATATTTTATTTACTTATCGGTAAGATGACATAATAATGGCATATACTATACATTGAACCACACTGTCAGTCGATTGACATCGCAGTTCATTACCGGACTCGGCATGTAATTTGCTTTTCAATAGAAGGAAATGAACAGAAGTTGTGAAACTCAATGACAAAATGTCAGATGGAAAATTTGATTTGCCTAGAATGTGATGACACCGTCACAATGGTTGTTCAAATTATTTTGAAAATGTGCTGCTTATTTCTGCACTGCGTAATGAGTCTGATAAAATTATCTCTTTTGAAATCAATAAAATAGGCATGCGTGAGTTGTCTTTTAGCTTTCCGTATTAATAAAGGTAAGGCATTTTCGTTTTACGAAACAGATGTGAATTTAAACGAAATTTTCTTATAATTGCGAACAGATGCGAAATATAAGCAATTTGTGAATAGACACGAATTCATGCGAAAATTTCTAATTTTTGTAAACAGATGCAAAATATATAGCTTCTTTTTTTAAGGAAAGATAATTACGTTAACCCTTTAACGCGCAGTATTCCCGGAACACCAAGCACTGACGTTTTGACTGTTGCCAGTCACGAAGAATAGATTTGATTTCGATAAAAATAGTTGCGGGTGACACAGCTCCACGAGAATCCTTTACTTTTTAGCACGTCATTTCCCGTAAAAAATGGTCTCGATTATTTTTAACAGCACTGACATCTGCTGAAAAATGGAAGAATGCGAGAACAGCTGGATAGATTGACCAATTCTGAAAAAGGGCAGCCGTTGCCATCGCTGGACTTAACTACAAGCAAGATGGCGGACGATCGAAACGTTCATCGCGTGCCACAGATCTAGATACCCTTTTTTTGACGGCAGCTGCCTGTGCGCCTGCCCTTTTTCAGCATTGGGAAAGGGTTGCCCCTCAAAGGGTTAAAGAATCCTTCAAACGTAAACTCAAGATTCAGATAAGCTTCATATCGGAGCTATGTTCGAAATTTACTTTAGCGATCGCAGTGTGTGTTCTCCCTGCCGAACAGATCTCCTCTATTTTCACGCCGTGAAACAAATCGGAGCGACCACTAAATCACGTAACCCGTCTCTTTCGTCTCTCTAAGCAGTAGAAGGCTTGAAAGCAACTCTGGAACCATAGGCGTAACTTGGGCTTCCAAACTAGGGGGACAAAAGTCATTTTAAATAAAAGTCTATAGATGCGCGCCCGTATGTATGTGTATAGATTATTATTATTAATATTATATTTTTAGACTGCCCCATATAAAAATTAAATTATAAAAATTATAAAGTTAAATGTTCGAAACGTAAATAAAAAGGCCGGGACCTATTGCAAAATTTCTTACTTTCAGTCATTAAATGCAGAACATTTCTATATAGACTAGTTTGTCCGGAAAACCGCAGACTCGAATTCATTTTCTCCCTTCTCATAGTTAGTACATCTGAACTATCAAGTGAATCTATTAGTGTACGTTATTATGAAGCCATTTTCGTACGTTCGTATGAAGCGTCTTTATTTATCTCTCTGTTTCGTTCTATATACAATAATGGCAAATATCTCAGTCTTTCCTGTCCTGATGTTAAACGCAAATATGTTTTCAACCTTCGCAAGGATGAAAAGCTCCTTTCACTTGAAGCTGTATTTGTAGGTATGGTTAAAAATACTTTGTACAAGAAATACAACTTTTCAAACCAACATTTATCATCCTTATTTTTCATAAAACGTAGTCTGTTTTCGAGAGTATCAGTAAGGTTTCCGTATAAAAACATTTTGTTAAAAATTTTGACCTGACATGTTAAATCATCTTTATTGATGCCGTATGTCGTACTAATTAAACTTAAATTGTTGTCAGTTGGATTTTTGTTTGTAATGACATCTGATAAAGGCCCTAAAATAGCTAAATCATTTTCATTAAATTTAGATTCGATTTCAAGATTAATGATATCTGAAACTGAAATGTATATATTGATTTTATAATGATATATAATGATTTTATAATGATGCTTAGTATCATAATGTTCAGGCTGCTTCTCGCCACCTCCTAACTTTATTGGAATTTTCCTTCTTCTGGGAAGATCTGGTGCTTTCAGATTTAATTCTGAGGTAAGTTTTTCGCACTCATCCCATACTAAGTTAAAATTTTCGTCACTACGTAAATTTATTAATTCTGATCTTGTCGAGAGCACCTTTTCATTGGCAGTAGAATAGTTTATCCGGAGATTGGAAGTATATTGAAAGAATATTACCTAATTAGAATCAATATTTTTTCCAAAAACTTTACACAGAAAATGAAGTCGAAACTTTCTATGAAGTTCAGCCATCCATTAGCCTCTACCGTAACTGAACGCAAAGCTTCTGCACGGCAACTCCATCGAGTATCGGATAATGATTTTAAAGGTCTGGGTACATTTTTACTTTCCGAACATGTACCATGTAAGGAAAGTATTGTAATCATGAAAAAATTCGAATTCGAGATTTTGGTGTATTGACACGTTTTGAGGTCTTCTGAATTCATTTATGCTGTTTTTACGAGATGTACGTATATATGTACGTATGTATGTGCGTGTGTGCGCGCGCGCGCTCGCGCGTGTGTGTGTGTGTGTGTGTGTGTGTGTGTTTGTGAGAGAACACGATAGCTCCTAAACGAAGCACTCGATTGAGCTCAAATTGGGTATATATGTTATAAACCCCCGTCGCAAGACCGGTATTGATTTTGGTGTATATCGGAATTATAGTTTTTCTACAGGGCTGCGACAAAGATTTCTTTTACATTATGGCCTATGGGAGGAAATTCTTGAAAGTGCGCTAGCGTTTAAACGGTACATTCGATGGAGCTCAAATTGGGTATACATGTTATAAACCATCATCGTAAGACCGGTATTGATTTTGATGTGTAGGACTTATAGTCTTTCTACAGGGCTACGACAAAGATTTCTTTTACATTATAGCCTATGGGGGGGAATTCTTGAAAGTGCGCTAGCGTTTAAACGGTACATTCGATGGAGCTCAAATTGGGTATACATGTTATAAACCATCATCGTAAGACCGGTATTGATTTTGATGTGTATAGGACTTATAGTTTTTCTACAAGGTTACGACAAATATTTCTTTTACATTATGGCATATGGGGAGAAATTCTTGAAAGTGCGCTATCGTTTAAACGGCGCATTCGATTGAGCTTCAATTTGGTATATATGTTTGAAATATTCATCGATTAAAATTTATTTAAATGCTTGGTAATGATCTTAAACGGAAGTGGTCGGAAAGTCGAGTGGTCACTCCATTTTTTTTTTTTTTTTTTAAATCTCCGTGAGCTATGGATATGACTCGTTCAAAAACTGAGTTACGTTTCGTTGAGGCACCGATGAAGTTGTGTAATGCACTCAGAATTCCAAATGTATTTCTCACACGAATTTCTATAAAAATAGTTGCGGGTGACATAGCTCCACGAGAATCCTTTTACTTTTTAGAACCTCATTTCCGTGAACAAAATGGTCACGACTCTTTTTAACAGCACTGACATCTGCTGAAAAATGGAAGAATGCGAGAACAGCTGGATAGATTGCCCAATGCTGAAAAAAGGCAGCCGTTGCCATCGCTCGACTTAACTACCAGCAAGATGGCGGACGATCGAAACGTTCATCGCGTGCCACAGATCTACTTGTCGTCAAAAAAAAGTCTCTAGATCTGTGGCACGCGATGAACGTTTCGATCGTCCGCCATCTTGCTGGTAGTTAAGTCGAGCGATGGCAACGGCTGCCCTTTTTTCAGCATTGGGAAAGGGTTGAGCCTCAAAGGGTTAATTTACTTGAAGCACAACACATCAAGTTACATCAACACACAAAACTTACTCTTCCTCGAAAATAGTACTTGTATTATTTATAGTTCTACTATAGGAGGATCACTTTAAAGATTTCCAATACACTACCGTCAATGGCAGCTGAGACAATTATTAATTTCAAACACAATATAATAAGTATACAAAGGTTCATAAAAGCTTACTGTCCACCGATAAGGATGGACAGAACATTTGGAGCACTTTTAATAGTATTTCGAAAAATTATATGCACAAACATGTTTATGATATTAATACAAAGTTGAAAAGATTTTTTATAATTTATGCGGAATTTCCTTTCTTGGTAAAATAATTTTTAAAGCTCATAACATTTTTCCCACTCTGGACACACAAGCATGTATGTTATCCAATAAGACAAAAGCGGATCTAAAGGGTAGGGGTGCACTGTGATGTTATTCGATCACTTATTTAACATTCATTATCGTTTGTTTTCTGTTTTTTAAATTTAATCTATTCAAAATCAAGCATTTTAGTTTCCTTTCTATTCGCATTTTTCCTTGCTTCGTCTTTCAAAATTTGTATTTCACTTTTCACCATATCCAATAGCCTTTTATTGTTTATTACTGGCTGCCCGACGCTTCCTGTGCGAAATATAGTTTTTACTGTAATGTAATTTTGTAATTTGTAATGGGTTTCTCACCCCCTGTTTGCGCTTATTTTGGCATACTTTATTTTAATGCCATGCACCATCTTTCAAAATTACCCAATAGCGGCTTCCTTGTTTTAATTTGATTGGTCTAAATTTATTGTAGCTCTGTAATTAGAGTTGGTGATCTCATAGGCGTAGCTAAGGTTTAAAGCGGCCTGAGACAACGGAAGATATTGCGCCCCTTCCTATTTGCCAAAATTCAATGAGGAAGGCTTGACATACAATTGGACACGCGGGGACAGACAGATGCCCCTTCTTCCCGCCCCCCCCCCCTAGCTACGCCACTGGGTTATTTCAGCCAAGTTTAAATTCTCGCAATGTCAAGTTCTGTGTTGGCATCCTTTTTTCTTTCACTCCACCACTTTCCGGCCTCGCCATGGCACAGTGGTTATGCTACTGAAAATGGTAGACGGCCGAAGTGAGAAGGTCCCGGGTTCGGGTCCCATCGCGCGGCTGTCGATCTAACGGTCAGGAGTTTTGGTAGGTTTTCTCCAGATGTAACGTGAATACGCGTTAGAACACCTTGGAAAGTCCTCCTACCAAGGCACCCCCAACCTTGGCAGATCGCTCTAGTGTAGCGTTGCACAAATCACAACCACCACTTTCCGTTTGAAACGTGAAGATGTAATTCTTATTACGCTCTGCCACCACCGGACCGCGATATTTAATTGTTTATTTTATGCTGTTTTCTTCAATAAATAGAGTTTTAAACCATTGGATGTCTATATGTTTAGTAATTAAGTGAATCAAACTTGAGTATTGTAATAACAACGTTCTAATTCAATGTACAAATTTAAAATAGTTTAATTAAAATAATTTATTCATTATACGCACCGTCAGTGATTACGAAAACACAACGCTTGGGCTTCAGCAGAGCATCCATTGGCAAACAACATCGGTAAGTGATGGACAGTCATCTCTATAGCATCTTTTAACCCTTTAACGCGCAGTGTTCCCGCTCTGGGAAAACCCAACTCTGACGTTTTGACTGTTACCAGTCACGAAGAACAGATTTGATTTCTATAAAAATAGTTGCGGGTGACAGAGCTCCACGAGAATCCTTTACTTTTTAGCACGTCATTTCCCGTAAAAAAATGGCCACGATTACTTTTAACAGCACCGACATCTACTGAAAAATGGAAGAATGCGAGAACAGCTGGATAGCTAGCTCAGTGCTGAAAAAAGGGCAGCCGTTGCCATCGCTCGACTTAACTACCAGCAAGATGGCGGGCGATCGGAACGTTCATCGTGTGCCACAGATCTAGAGACCCTTTTTTGACGCAGCTGGCAGTGCAGGCAAGATGGCGGATGATCGAAACATTCATCGCGTGCCACAGATCTAGAGACCCTTTTTTTGACGACAGCTGGCTGTGCCGGGAACTGCCATCTGCGTCAAAATAGCGTCTCTAGATCTGTGGCACGCGATGAATGTTCCGATCGTCCGCCATCTTGCTGGTAGTTAAGTCGAGCGATGGCAACGGATGCCCTTTTTTCACCACTGGGAAAGGGTTGCGCCTCAAAGGGTTGAGGCTTATTGAAGCTTTTCCGGATCCAGCACTATCAGCTGAATTCAGACACATGAATTCTAAACCTATTTCCCATCTCCTAAAAATCGGAAATATCTTTTCCTTCATACTGATATCATTCTAGCACCTTACCCCGATATCCAAAATGAATTAAATCTCTCCGAAACTTCTCCCGAAAAATAAAATCCAACCACACATCCATCTTAGTTTGCTGCTTATCCATTTTAGCCCCTGACATTTGGCAGTTTTTACTTTTCTTACGTCACGCTCTCTGAATAATGTATAGAGACATTATAACGTAAGACGCGAATTGTATAAGAGTATTTTAAAGGTAGACGCAAATCAGAATAATGACTCAGTTTTTATTTTTCAATTTGAAGCTAAGTTTTTGCTATGGTTTTGTTTGAACATTCTCATTATTATTTAAAGCTGTTTCTTTTAACCCTTTAACGCGCTGTGTTCCCGCTCTGGGAACACCCAACTCTGACGTTTTGACTGTTGCCAGTCACGAAGAATAGATTTGATTTCTATAAAAATAGTGGCGATTGTCATAGCTCTACGAGAATCCTTTATTTTTTAGCACGTCATTTCCCGTAAAAAAAAAAAAAAAAATTGTCACTATTATTTTTAACAGCACCGACATCTGCTGAAAAATGGAAGAATGCGAGAACAGCTGGATAGATTGCCCAATGCTGAAAAAAGAGCAGCCGTTGCCATCGCTCGACTTAACGACCAGCAAGATGGCGGACGATCGAAACGTTCATCGCGTGCCACAGATCTAGAGACCTTTTTTTGACGCAGTTGGCTGTGCCGCACATAACCGTGACTTCAATATAAAGTCATTGTCACTTGCGGCGCCTAGTTTTGTTGATTCGCTTTTTATAATCTCGCAAATAAAAGGGAGCTGAAAATAGTGAAAAATCTCCTAAAAATGAGGGGAACGGGTGGATTTTCAAGTTTTTAAAGTAGCGCAGATTGTTTTCTGTATTTTTATACATAATTGCGAAAAATTTCATGTCGATCGTACAAACTGTATAGAGTTTATTAAGCTTTTTTCTTGATTTTTTAGTCTTTTTGGAGTAATGGCGGTAAAAGTTTTTTCTTGGAGTGATTACTCGGAATTGTTACAGAGTCAGCGAGTCAGTGAGTCAGGGATCAATGTAACCGTATAGTAGGATACGTATCGTCTTCACTTCTAATTACCATAATTTGTCATCCATTTTATTAATTTAAATTTCTATTCAACTAATTTATATAAATTGTTATGTAAAAGTTAATTATAGGCACACTTGTATAAACAATTAGAATTTCGTTCTGCATTTAGAAAAAATTCTGCTTCAAGAGTCAATTTTAAGTGCCCACGAGAGTGCTGTTCTAACGAGGTTTGACTGAATTTTAAAAATCTGAAGATTCTACAACCTTACAATTTTCATAATTTTCCCCGATTTTTCAAAAATTGGAAGAAAATATTTCCTAGAACGTTGGTGAAAGAGAGTGTTTTGTGTTATGGTAAGCTTGCATGAAGGTCATCTGCCTTAGTCGGGGTTCCTTGGGCGTAGAACTTTATAATATTTTCTATCGGGTATTCATATTACATCTGAACAAAACTGCTCCAAACTCTAGAGCGTTCCCGAATCCTATAAACGCCGAACCAATTGGCTTGTAATTTGCACTGTCATACGGAAAAAAAAAATCCCAGTAATTTTTATAATTTAAAAACTGATCTGATTTTTTTTAACCTTCAGCTCTGAAATCAAATATTTTCAAAGCCATTTGGCGAATCAGTTTAAAAGTTTGCACAGAAATGCAGAAAAAATCCTACCTCCTAAAAAAGCCTCACTATAGTTAGATGATCCCTGACTCTTTGACTCACTCCCTAACGATTCCGGGAAACCACTCCAAAATAAAACTTTTACTGCCATTACTCCAATAAGATTAAAAAGTTCAAAAAGATTTAAAAGCACAACAAGCGTTGTAGCATCTACATCGTTTGTACGATCCGCTTGAAAATTTTCATAATTATTTATAAAAATATACAAAACAATATGTGCTACTTTAAAAATCTGAAAATCTAACCGTTCTCTCATTTTTAAGCGATTTTTCGCTATTTTCAGCACCTTTATTTCGGGGGGTAAAAAAAATGAATCATTTGCGTAGCAAAATGAGCCTCTGCAAGTGACAATGACGTCCTATTTGAAGTCACGGTCATCAGGCTTTGAAGGCAAAGTTGCGATTTTAGTTCGTTTTAGTTTTTCCTGATAACATATTTTAATTTTTTTTTCATTAAAACGATAGTCTGCTTGAAGCATTGATATAAGAGCGGCTGTGTACACAAAGCGAAATCGTTCGAATGCGAAAAGTTTCCGCACGTTTCCAGAAGAGCATTAAATTCGACTACCGTATTTAATAAAAACTGATTATGAAGTTATATTTCTTTTAGGTGGACAAAGGTTAAATATATTGATTGTATACATATTTTCGTCAAATGTTTTTTCTAGCGCCCGTTGTAATTACCTCCACAACGTGCTTTGACTTCTAGTGTAAAACAACACCTTATTTACTTAAAAATTGAAAAAATCGCTCGGTTCCTTTAGTTTAAGCGAGTTTTTGTTTTCCCTTTTTAAATATTGAACTTGGAAAAAAAAGTTTTTTCTTCATTTAAGCAATTTGCTTGGAATTTTAGGCATTTAAGTAAAAAAAATGCATGAAGAAAAAATTAGTGATTAAAAATTCTGAAATTTCAGAGGAAAAGAAAACTAAAGCGTTTTATTGAGGCTTATAGCACGATAATTTCAACTTCCAATCGCGTTTCTAGCAGGAGCAGCTCTTTGAAATTAAATATATTGATTGTATACATATTTTCGTCAAATGTTTTTTCTAGTGCCCGTTGTAATTACCTCCACAACGGGCTTTGACTTCTAGTGTAAAACAACACCTTATTTACTTAAAAATTGAAAAAATCGCTCGGTTCCTTTAGTTTAAGCGAGTTTTTGTTTTCCCTTTTTAAGTATTGAACTTGGAAAAAAATGTTTTTTCTTCATTTAAGCAATTTGCTTGGAATTTTAGACATTTATGTAAAAAAATGTATGAAGAAAAAATTAGTGATTAAAAATTCTGAAATTTCAGAGGAAAAGAAAACTAATGCGTTTTATTGAGGCTTATAGCACGATAATTTCCACTTCCAATCGCGTTTCTAACAGGAGCAGCTCTTTGAAATTAAGTATGCCAAAATATTTCGATATGCTATGGTTAGTCTATATGCTTATAAGCTTTTGCTGTGCAAACGCTCTGAAGATGGCGAATTTCTTATCTTACTAATCTCTCTATTCTAAAAACAAGTAAAGGCCGCTGTCGCCCGCCGCTGTCAAAGCTTGTCAGCTTATCTCCTCCTAAACCGTGGGGATTTGAGTTTCGACTAAGGTGCCCTCAGATTCGAAAAATTCCGTGGAACCTGCTAAGCTGATTTAAATTTCGAAAATCGAATTATTTTAGAAGATATTAATAAAAAACTGAAAAAATAAACCGAACGGTTGCCAGATTTGGCATAAAATCATTCATTCCTTTGCAACAAAGCATTTCCAAGTAGAATCGGGTGAAATTTACAAACATGAGTTTGAATTACGCCCATTTTACGCCAAAATAAAAACTATATGAAATAAGTAACTCAAAATGTGTTACACAAAGTTGACAATTTTCAAATAGTAAGTTCGCTTAGACAACAGGAGTTTAGAATGAGCGATTATTCATTTTTCCAAAACAGAATAACTAATATCTTGAAAATGAAAAATAATTAAAATGCAGATTATTTTAAAGCCAGTTCTCGTCCAGCTGGATTATTTGCTACCAGTAGAAATATTTGGCGGCGTTAGCTATGCTATTATAGCAGTTATAGTACACTTTGGATATTTGCTAGCGCGACGAGATGGTATAATTCGTGGTGTTAAGTACGCCAATCTGCAAACGATTATGCAAATGAAAATATGGATAACGGTTTTCCAGTAACCTTAAATGAACAGTAAATATAGGTTGTGAGCATGTGTAAATCGGCAAATAATGAAAAGTTGCCATGGGTGGCAGGCTATTCTGTCTGTTCCGTAGCTTTTATTAACTTTACATGTACGCAAGTCGCCAAATAATGAAAAATCGCCATGGGTGGCAAATTAGCAAGGTGTCCAATAGGTTTTACATTATTAAAAATACAGCTGAAACAGATGTTCTGATTTTATTACGCTTTAGCTCCTAATTAATATAACTTTTGAATGGCAACATTAAATATCATTGTGTTTCTGAGGAGTGCAAATAATTTTTCCAGCGATTATAAGCGGATTCCGCAATCCAGGTGGAGTATAGCTCAGGACCCGTACAACACGGATTCCCATAACAAAATATCTTCCGTGTTATGAGGGGTAGGGGGTCTACTGTAGTGTGAAGTTTAAATTTTTATGTACCAATGAAGATGCAAGAAAGAACCAAGCAATGTGTAGCTTAGCTGAGTAACATTCTATCTGATCCAATCTCCGGGTTTTGTCTGTTGAAATTATGTCTTTTTTACGAATAAGCCTGATTAGGGGCCGAATCCCTCATACGAAAAGCGAGCGTAGCGAGTCTGGGGGCCTTGGCCCCTAGTATCATAAATGTGTGAAAGTTTGTATGTTTGCGTGCTTGGATGTTTCTGCCACAATCACGCAAAAACTTCTGTACGGATTTGAATAAAATTTGAAATGAAGATAGCATATGCCCTGTATTAACACATAGGCCTTTCACACATACTTCCCGTTCATGCAAATAGCATAAATAGTTCTTTTACAGGGACACTCAAAATAACTAATGCATTACGTGCTAGGGGTATCTCTATAATTACTGAACCAATTGTAAAACTTTTTTCACTGGCATAAAACTACGCTTTTCCTAAGTAATCTAAGCCACCTTCCATGCATATATCGCAAATAATTCTTTTACGGGGACACTCATAAGAATGACATTATGCTCTGTGGGGATCTCTGTAACCACTGAATCGATTCTGGAAAAATTTTTCACCAGTAGAAAGCTGCGTTATTCCTAATTAGCATAAGCAAAAGTTCATGCTTATTGCATAAATAATTCTTTTACAGGAGCACTCAAAATAGTTCTAAAAACAATATGGGCATCTCTGTAACTAGTGAACTGATTGTAAAACTTTTTTGACTGATAGAAAGCTACACTATTCTTGAGTATTGTAGACTACCTTCCATTCAAATGGCATATATAGTTCTTTTACAGGGACACTCAAAACAATCCTAATACTTTACGCTCCATGGGCGTCTTTGTAACTACTGAAGGAATTCTGAAACATTTTTCGCTAATGGAAAACTACAGTATTCCTGAGTATTAAAGGCTACCTTTCATTCATATGGCATATATAGTTCTTTTACAGGGACACTCAAAACAATCCTAATACTTTACGCTCTATGGGCATCTTTGTAACTACTGAACCGATTTTAAAACTTTTTCACTGTTAAAAATCTACACTGTTCTTGAGTTGTTGTGGGATTACGCCCAATTAGCTACACGTGGGCTCTAGGCCGAAGGGTGTGGTGCCTTCCGTGCTGTTCTTTCTAAGGGGACGTAATTTGTACTAACGCTAGGCTCCGAAGGAAACCGCGGAAAACACCAAAAGGCTAGGTCGGTGGACATGACCTGATTTTGAACCTTCCGTCTCCCAGTTCAGAGCACTATGCGCTCCGCCACAGGTGGGGCATTCCTGGGTATTATAGGCTACCTTTCATAGATATAGCATAAATAGTTCTTTTACAGGGACATTCAAAAGAATTCTAATACATTACGCTATATGGACAGGTATATTTTAAAGATGCAGTATATGCTGTGAAATGAATATATTGGCTCTCGCTCGACATTCACACTGTTGAAAAAGTCTGTCAAATTTACAGAAAAAACTGTCAGCCAGGACGCCAGTTTATTTTCGTTTTTTTTTTTTTTTTACAGAAGACTTCCGTAAATTTTACAGATTCTCAGTTTATTTTATAGAAATTTTCCATGTACAGAAAAAAATAAAGAATTCTGTAAAATATACGGAAATAAACTGGAGTCTTGGCTGACAGTTCTTTTCTGTCAGTTTAACAGACTTTTGTTTGCAGTGGAACTAAACAACAACTCTTCCTGCCGTGCCGATCTGCTTTTATACTTTTCGATCAGCTTTCTTAAAATCTTACCCAAATTTGTTTTACTAGAAAGATCCCCAGATTTCTCCTATAATTCGATTAGATAATGCCAATGCTTTGCTGGGAAGCTAACCCTACAGGAACCATTCCCAATGCTCACGACCAGCTGACATTGTTTTTCGGCAAATTATTCCCTAGTACCTAATGCACCCGGCAATGCCAGGTTCAAAGGCTATTTTGGTAAGTATTTTGGGAGGTTATTCCCAGACCAAATCGCGGGGTCACCATCATTGTTAAAATAATGAACTTGAAATTTTTAACAGTTATGTACAAAAACACGAGGGAAAAACTTAATTTGATTTTCACATTCTTCTAAATAACAGCTTCTCGATATCCGATTGTGTAGTAAATACAGTGAGATATTGAAAATGAGTTCGACGTCATTTTGATGTAACAGGTTGAATATTGATTTCGTTTATTATCAGCTTATAAGTGATGGCAATTTAGTCTGCAGAATTCGTGTTACATATTTTAATGATCTATATTCCTGAGCGAAGAACGGGTACTTCAGCTAATTTCAAATAAATTCATAATTTATAAAATCACATTTTCTATGAACTGCAATTTAACCAAGTAATCCATTGTCATTGGTTTATGTGAAACAAGAAGGAAGCAGATGCATTTTACTAGAGTAACTGTGTTAAACGGAGTGAACAACTGTTACTGCTCTTTGCAGGTGCATGCAAGAGAATTCCGATACCTTACCCAACAAAACTGTTTGAATAACGTTTTACTAAAGTCGTGTTTGAAATAATTTAAACGTTGTAAAACAACATACATATAAGGTACTCATCTGTCAAGACACACGTTTCGGGAGATAAATGTTCACTCTTCATCAACCGTTAAAAATGTTCTACATACTGCAAGAACGGAAGGGTAACAACTTCATAAGCCATTCTTTACGCCAACTTAAATTGCGAAGTTTGGAATTATTTAGAGCTTTAAGATTACTATGTTTTGCAATTTTCGACAGTGTAGAATGGTTTAGGTTCTGAGATCTAAACTACGGACAAAAATGGCACTCATGAAAAGGGAATAAATATAAAATTTCTTCCTCCGGTTTAATCAAAATATCGTCTGCAACGTAAAAAGAGTGAGAACGAATTGCTTTGAGTAAATGAACATGAATTATGGTGCTCTTGACAGCATAAGGAAACAAGAAAAAGGAACAGGGCTGACTCATGGATTACGTTATATTTTTCTACACTTTTTAACATAATGAAATAAGGAAGACATATAAGGCTGATTTATGACACAATTTTAATACATAACACTAAAGTACGTATTGAAAATCTAAAAGTACATTTTTTATAGATTTTTTTTCTGTATTTCTAGGAAAATTCATTTACACAAGGTAATTTTGTAAAATTGCATTTTCATGATCAGTGATCGACGGCTATCCATGTAATACTGGTAAAATAAAAGTTTGAAGTCGAAGTAAAATATATATACATCATTTAAAATATTTAACTGACAATATTTACATAATTTAATATATATAGACGACAGCTGGCTGTGCGGCACAGCCAGCTGCGTCAAAAAAATTTCTCTAGATCTGTGGCACGCGATGAACGTTTCGATCGTCCGCCATCTTGCTGATAGTTAAGTCGAGCGATGGCAACGGCTGCCCTTTTTGAGAAAGAAAGAAAAATTGAGAAAGGGTTGCACCTCAATGGCAGTGCCATATTATCGGCAGGGCAAACGGGGCAACTGCCCAGGGCCCACAGATTTTAGGGCCCGAAAATCTTACATCTTACACTTTTATAACTTTACAATAAAATTACATAGGATAAAACATTTCAAACGTTAAATGACTTTTTAAGTATAAAGCATGAACAATGAAACTAATTTAAATTTATATGTGTATAAATTAATTTAAACTTATTTTTAATTCTTCGAAATGCTCTACTGTCGATATAGCATACCAATATGTAGGAAAATAACTAACCACATTTTGTAAAGAATATTTTTATTGTTAAAAAATAGCAAAAGTTTGGAATTATTTGTTATTTTAAGAAATATTTACAAAAATGACTCCTTACAAAAAGTGGTTGCATTCCGTACTTGTTAGCAACCGTGATATAGTATTTCCATGTAACGTTTAACTATCTGTTTCTTTGACATCATGTAACTATATTCGTGTATTTCATATTACTTAAAACAAAATTTGTGTTTGGAAGGGTTAAGATATTTAAAACTTTTTGGTATAAACTAATCATAATCTTTTTTCTTTTTTTGTTTTCTTTTTTTTTTTTTTCTTTTTTTTTTTTTTAAACGGGGAGATTATTGCAAGGGGCCCAATTTTCCCCCTTCTGCTCAGGGCCCACAGTTGGCTTGATCGGGCTCTGCTCGAAGAGTTAAAATAGAACGCGACCCATGTTTATGCAACCATTCTTCTTCTTCTTTTTTTAATAATAATAATTTTGAATTCAAGAAACCATGGTAGAAAATCACGTCTCCGATTTTTCTTTTTTTTTTTTTTTTAGAGAGAAAAAGCCGACATGGGACAATGCAAGTGCAAATTAAATGTGCTGCGATATTAAATTATGGGTTGAGGATCCAGGACCACTGCCTATATAAATAATATTCTACTTGCAGTAGTCTCCCCTCAAAATTATAGATGCATCCACACTCCAACTCACGCTCAAGAAAAACACGTATGCATGTGTGCAATTATTTTTAAAATCCTTTTCCCAGAAAGTAAAAAAAAAGTCCAATTCAAACTTCCAATACAATAGTCGTGCATGTCAAAGACCTCAAAAATAAATTTTTTCCCGAAAAACACCTCATTATTAATCAAGTTCTGTGGAAATCTGAAATTGGACAAAAACACCCTCACATCCTTTCCAACTTAACCAGCGCTTTTCAACCTCAAGACTTTTTATTATTATTATTATTATTATTATTATTATTTATTTTTATATTTATTATTTTGCTGTAAAACCCAAGTGGCTGTGAAACCTGAGTCTTTTTTACGTATCCCTCTCAAAAGACCTAGGATTGGCCCACATATCCCCCAGGTTCTGTTGCACAAGGACATTGAACTTTGTGAAAGGGGGGGGAGGGGGGGGTTCCTTTTTTTTTTTGTTTTTACTTTTTTTTCATTCAACTATACCAGTTCTCGTCCGTCTAGTTCCACAAAGGCAACCAACCACCAGCGTTCTCTGTGCTTCACTCCTCCTCTGCTAACCGTGGTGGTAAGGTGCGGATCTGACCAGTTGCGCAAGTAGTTTTTGGGGAGATCGGACGGATATTTGAAGTCTAGTCTTCCAGCGAGCGGTTTAGTTGGATCTCTGCTACCTGTTGAGACCGCGGTTTTGTTAGATCTCTGCTGCCTCGGACCGTGCGGATATCCCTTGCGGCCTGACTTTGTTGTCTTGGTTCATCTCTTGGATTTAAAAAAAAAAGTGAGTGAGTTTACTTTCGATTTCACTTTATGTAGGCTTTAGTTTTTTATTATTTCGTAGGCTTTAGTTGTTTGTTTGGTGACACAAATTTGTGAGCTGTGTGATGGAATGTGTGAAGTAAGTGGTTTAAGTTAAATAAAGGAGTTTAAGTTATAGGCGTTTAAGTTAAGGAGTTTAAGTTAAGGATTAAATAATGATATTATATATATATATGTATATATATATATATATATATATATATATACTAGCAGGAGGAGATGGAGAGCGATAAGAATTGCTTATGTTAAGAAGTTAAATATGTTTATTTTTAGGTTCATTTAAGATGGACTTAGAAAATAAAATGCATGACACGATGGATACTTGTGTGTTAACGATTAAATTACTTATTTTAGTTAGTTTGTTTAAGAATACTGCTTATTATGGTTATTTTATTTAGGTTATAGTTTGTTTATTTAAGATATAAAATATCTAACATGGTGGACTTAATGTGTTGTGAGATTATTGCATGAAGTACTGTAAAAGCACTTATTTTAGCGATTTTCCGGAGAAACACTTTTTTTTTTTCACTTTAAATAATAATAAAAAAATTTGAAATTTTTCACTTACCAAAATTTAATGATTTATTGCACAGTTACAAAATATTTATTGACAACTTACTTTCTTACAACTATTTCTTGAATACTGTATAACTATTTCTTGAATATAAAACTATAATATAACTAATAGAGCTTATTCACTAACGATATTTATACCAGCTTCTTTGAAGCCATTCAAAATGGAGGGGGAGGGAAGAACTTTTCGGCGAAAAGGAAGATTCTTAAAATGCCTTATGCAAAAGGGGTTCTATATTTAGGTATTTTTCAACTTTCGGTTCTATTCATGTAAAATTCGCGAAATTTTCAGCTCTCGAAATCACCGATATCTTCCATTTCGCGAAAATAAGTGCTTTTACGGTAGTTCATTTAAGATGGACTAAGCATATAAAATGCCTAGCAGGATTGATACTTGTGTGTTAACGATTCAATGACTTCTTTTTAGTTAGTTTATTTAAGATTATTTATTATTATAACTATTTTATATTGGTTAGTTTCTTAGCTTATAGTTAGTTTATTAAGGATATGAAACATCTAACGCGGTGGACTTAATCTGTTGTGAGATTGCGTATGAAAAAATTGGCTTGATGAGTTAGTGATTTGAATACATTTTCCATTATACCGTGTACCGGAAAGTAATATCTTTTTTTCGTACGTCAATACTTTTCATATCCAAAACTATAAGGACTAACTATACGAAATTCGGCATGTTTGTGGATTTTTTAAAGTAGGTTCTAGATTAGAAACCACTTTCCAAAACTCATAGCCTGTGAAGTGTAGGGGTCCTAAACGTTCTTTTCCCGAATCTCTCCCAAAGAAAAAAGAGTTATCAATAAAAATTCTTGCTGTAAAATATAACATTCATGAAAATTTAAAAATCGATTTGAGGATGTTTTCAAATTCGTCCTATAAGAAGGGAAGACTTTTACCCTCCACTTCTTTCACATCTTTTTTGAAAGATTTTTCTTTTAGATACAAATTTCTTGCTTTAAAATGCAACAAATATGAACCCTGTGTTCAAACACAGCTTGTTTTTAATTAAAAATTTACTAAAAATCCATTTGTTTGAATTTAATATAAAAAATCGACATTATTTTCAGATGCACATAGTATTTAATTTGCAGTTCCATTTGTTTGCCAGTCAAAATTTAATTTATTGGAACACAAGAAATATCAGAAAACATTATAGTTCGGTAGTGATAACAAAGTGCGGACATACCAGTACGTCTTACAGTAAATGCAAACTCACTCAATAAAGTACCAAAATCAATGGAAGAAACTTTTATTTGTCAATTTAATGAATAATTCAGGAGTTTCCTGTTCAAAATATATGAGTCAATTTAAATTGGATGACCCACTTTGAAAGATTCAGTCTTTGTTTGACCGAGGTATTATTTAAGAAATCAATAAAAGAAATTAATTTTGCACTCGAATACTATTTTAAGTCAGCGTATAAGTGTATACATAAATGATTAAATTTGAAGTTTATCTTTTGAAAACGGATAAATAGAATGCTTTATTTGTTTAAACTAGAACATTTCATTTAAAGTTAAAAAAAGGGGGGATGTAACAAACACTTAAATCCTATAGAAACGGAAAATAAAATGAATGCTAGAACTTAAATTCTAAGATTAATATAAAGATAAATAATTTGGTTTTAATTGAAAAAATATATTTAAACAACTCTTTAAATATTTAATTACTGAAAAACTGAAACTAATATTCTTTTAAACATGACATTCAAATATATTTTCTATTGTTTGTGTTTCACAATATCCTGTTACGAAAAAGTTATTTTCTTATTTTCCTTTTTAATTAAAGAAATTATTGTACAATTATAAATGAATTAATAATTTTCTCTATTATTCAAACTACTGTTAAAAGAATTTAATGCCTTTATTTATTTAACTAATTAAAGGTTGATCAGCAACAGTGTTATTTTATATTCTATGATAATCAGATATTTATTTTTAAATTTAACTAAAGATATAAATTAAGTTTGAAGGGGGGAGGGGGGTGTATCAAGATAGCTCTCTAAAATTTTATGAAAACGGCTATTTTGTTAATTTTTTGTCAAGTTTTTCAATAATGATAGAAATGCAAATTCTATTTCAAAAAATCATGTCATCTTTTAATTTTATCTGCTAATTTTTTTCAAGTCAATATTGATTAATTTTCATTTTGAATAAACTTTTAAATTGATGTTCCCAATTGAGAACATTGGCCTGATCGTTTTGTCTCTTTCACTGGGCGTCTCTCCCAAATGCGCACTAGAATAAATAAAATAAAATAAAATAAAAGCTGGGGATAAAACAATGCTACATTTTCGAATGCTTTTAGTAAACACATCTGTGTTATCTAAGGTTAAACAAGGATGAGTCAGCACGGAAGAGCGTCCTTGGAATTTTTCGAGTCGGTCTAGGTACCGGTCTCGACCTCCCGAATTCCCACCATTTCAATAGGTGATGGAATTGTAAGATTTAGTGGTAATAAATTAGCACTTACGTGTCGCGACAAATTTTGCGTGACGAATGCTACGGAACAGTTATCGGGCTAAAATTATTATCCTGCTAAAAGTAAAAAAAAACAATTAACTTGACAGTCAGAAGATGCCGACTTGCATTTCCGCCTTTGGGAAAAAAAAGTCTGCTTTTATATTTCAAGATAATTATATCTTAGGAAGACTGGTCTTGTTTATCTCTTACCTCGCGGTCTTGCGACCACTGGCGAATCCAAGAGGTGCTGCGTATGACCCTGTATAGATGTACATGATATGAGTTAGCTGTGTTGAATATGCTTTTATATTTGCTTTTTTCTTTTTTTTTTCAGACCGAAGATACTTCGGAAGCTGTCTATCTCACTTGCAGCGCCTTAAATTTCGATGGCCTTAAGTTTGAACACGATCCACCTGCTATGCATCGTCCCGATGATCATTCTCATGATGCCGCCGAGCTCCCGGTGCATGTCCGTTCCCACCGCCTTTCCCGCCGGGAAACCGTTCAGAATCGTCATTAACAACGAGACGTATTACGAAATCGGCAACATCTCGCATCCGAGGAAGACGACGCCTCGGCCGCTGCCCTACTGTCGCAACGTGACCCTGCACCAAAAGGCCTACACCATCTTTGAGAACGGGTCACTGCGCATCGAGGTGTTGAACATGACGCTGAACAGCTCCAGCTCCTACAGGCGGTCTAGCACCGGGCTCGTCACCGCCTGCATCCCCTCGGACCCCGCGCAGGACTACGTCAAGGCGGTGATCACGTCCATGGTCCCCCCCGCGGTCGCCGGTTTCGCCCTCAGCTTCGTCAGCTGCCAGATCCGGGAGCTGAGGATGTGCGTCTGCCTGCTCTGCATGATCCTCTACCTGGTGGACTTCGCCATCATGTTCGTGACCTCCCTGTCTTCCTCGGGCGGGCAGGCGCTCGACATGCAGCTGCGGTTCCTCAGCCTCTGCAGCTTCTTCATGATCTTCCTGTCCTCGTGGATGCCCCTCTGCACCTCGGCCGTCATCATCCAGCACCTGGAGAGATTGGATGTCGTCTCCGTCGCGAAGGGGAGGGTCGTGGTCAAGAGGAGGACCCCCCTCTCGGTGCTGGTGGCTCTGCTGCTGACGATCATCCTGGCCGTCACCTTAGGCTCTAGAATCTACCCCAAAGTCGTGCACTACACCGGTTACGAGAGGAGCCCCAAGTTCGTGGAGGAGATCACCCGAATCCCGGCCGTCTACACCATGGCCGCCCTCAACCTGGTGCTCGCCGCCTTCACCAGGCTCGTCTACGGAGTCAAGTTCTTCGATCCCCGGCTGAGGTACACCAAGAGCTACTGGATGTTCTTCAAGTCCTACGCCTGCATGCTCGGACTGTGGACCGTCGGAGAAGGGCTCGGTTCCTACTTCTTGCTGGATCTGTCGCCCATCGTCTTCTTCATGATCAGCGTCCTGATGCCCCTCTTCATACCCCACTTTGAATTCACCATCAAGTCTAACGTCCTTCCAGACGTGCTTGTGATGATCGAGACCGGTAAGAATCTGCCGGAAGTCGTCCCGGAAGCGCAGAGGCCGCTTGCTTAAGGCGTGGTGATGCCGTCTTGCCACATCATGAAAGTGGCAGGCGGGGTTGATTTTTTTTATTTTTTTTTTTTTTTTTAGCTGTTGTTCAGTTCCTTCCTGGAAGTGAAAATCAAAGATGATATGTGTTCACTTTACTTTGTCTTTGTGATAGCGGGGGGTGTCAGGATATGTTAGGCAACATTTTAATCTTCATGTACAGTTTGTGGGATATGGTTCCGTTCGGTATTTACATTTGTACTGTTGTACAGTAAAACAGGTCTTAAACAGAATTACAAGGGACAAGAACCTTGTCTTAAGCAGAATTACAGCGGGCAAAAAACTCTCCTAGGATATTAGAGGATATGAACTCTAAAGTTAATAAAATGAAACGATATGATTACCATAATAATTAATAAACAAGAACAGATTAGCAATTGAGCAATCAGACTTAAATAGCAAGCAAGTAGGACTGTAACAGAAATAATGAAATGGCCATCTACTTTTAAAATAATGTACCTTTAAAACAATGAGCAAAATCATGGAAAGGGTCCCAGGCCAAAACATTCGATATTTCCAGGCTTATAATACCGTAGAACACGTATTTTTGATATGTACAATATTATAAATTGTCAGATTTAAAGAAAAAAAAGTTTCGATAGTACATCACTGCACTTGTACTTTTTCATTTAAGTACAAATAATGCATTTATTTTTTAGTATTACATCATACATTTTTGTTTTAAAACAAATGGAATACGAACATAAGAATTTTCTTTCCGTTTACAAGGTACAACTTTTTTATGTTAAAAACAGAAAATGACTATAAGAACCATAATACAAAGAAATGAACTAAGACTTATTGGGTTAGTAAGAAGTGTAATACTTTGAATGTCTGACATTTTTCGAAATTATTCTTTTCGAATTTAAAAGGGACTTTTTATTTTATTTCTGTTTTCACGTTAGGCAGTTTCTGCTTAATCCAGGTAGTTTAACATATTTTTCAGCTCGAAATTCTTGGAAATCAAGGATGAAAAGTACATTAAATTCCCTGGTTTGAAACTAAAAATGTAGGCTTAATGAAGGTTCCGTTTAAGGCAGGTTTTACTGTATTATATAATTTTTATGCAATATATTCATTTTTGTAGCATTATTTGTGTAGCTTTTGTATTTGAAGCCAAACGCGCTCAGTTCCATTTGTGGCATTATTTATGTAGCTTTTGTATTTGCTGAAGCTAAAAATGCTCAGCTTCATTTGTGGCATTATTTGTGTAGCTTTTGTATTTGCTGAAGCTAAAAATGCTCAGCTTCATTTGTGGCATTGTTTGTGTAGCTTTTGTATTTGCTGAAGCCAAAAACGCTCAGTTTTATTTGTGGCATTATTTGTGTAGCTTTTGTATTTGCTGAAGCCAAAAACGCTCAGTTTTATTTGTGGCATTATTAGTGTAGCTTTTGTATTTGCTGAAGCCAAAAACGCTCAGTTTTATTGATTCAAATGTCTTTTGAGTGTAAATACAAATGGGTTTTTGGGAAGAAAAAAGGAAAGCATCTAAAGTGTGCATTGATTCAAGATGATACAGGATTAAAAAAAAAAAAAAAAAAAAAAAAAAAACTCGAAGTGTGGATTAGTTTCAAGATGAATTTAGAAAGAATCTGATTCGTGAATTAACTAGAGTAATTTTGGAAAGTATCTGACGTGTGATTTGATTTCAGGATGATGGGGTTAGTCGGGAGTTTAATTTTAGGGTGATTTTGGAAAGTATCGTATGTGTGATTTGTTTTCGCTGACGGGGTTAGCCGAGACTTAGTTTTAGGGTGATTAAGGAAGTATCTAAAGTCTGATTTCCTATTAGGCTGATAGTTGGGAAAGTATTTACAGTTTGAATTACTTTTAAGGTGATTAAGGAAGCATCCAAAGTCTGATTTCTTTTCAGGTTGATAGTTGGGAAAGTATTTAGAATATGAATTAGTTTGAGGGTGATTCAGGAAATCATCTAAAGTGGAAATTGGTTTTTGGTATTTTCTATTTGTGTTTACTTATTTGATAAGTCATCCGAAAATTTTTAGAATTTCCGCATTGATGGTATGATACTCCCTGCACTACCTACATGTATCCTATTTATGCACTACAGTATTAAGTATATTTTGTATTCGTCCTCAGTTATTTGATAAATCTCCCGAAAGCAAACAAAAGTGATGCATACAATCAAATACCAGTATACATAAATCTTTTCAGAAACTCTTCAATCGTGCTTTTTAAGGTTACAATGTAAAAGTTGCTTTTCTATTTTTTAAGACAGCTGTTCTCAGTCGTACTTTATTTTACTCTAGAAATATAATACACAAGAACTAATATTTAGGAATATGCTCGCATGCTAATTTGCCTATCAAATCGTCTATAAAATTTTATGGAAACCGAAAAAAAATGTTTTATTCTTTAACTCTTTGAAGCGCAATCATTTCCCAATGTTGAAAAAGTGCAGCCGTTGCCATCGCACGATTTAACTACCAGCCAGATGGCGGTCGATCGAATCGCCCTGTGCGTACCAGAATATTTTTTGACACAGCCGGCTGTGTCAAAAAATGTTCTGGTAGTAAAATCTCTGCAAAGGCTGTGCTTTTTCGAGATTGGGAAGTCTATCACGATGTCTTCCTTAAGTATTTAATTGAAATCAAATCTATTCTTCGTGAATCAAAACGGTAATAGTATCAAAATTGTGTCCTCACGGCGAGGTCACTGGTTGTTAAAGGGTTAAATACCTTTTTTTTTTAAAAATTTTTCGTCGTTTAAGTACTGAAAGCATTTTTCATTGTTAATGGCTGTCACAACGCTTTCCCAGAAAAACTTCGACCTCTTTAAAGATGAGTTAAATCATCTCTATTCACTTTGTTAGGGATTACTGTTCTTTACTAACATCATCGGTGTTTGTGAATATAAACTGAAATCTTTATATTGATGTACGAATTAATTATTTTAAAAAATGAGATTTTTTTGTTGTTGTTGCTGAAACTAAGTTTAGAAATTTGATTCCCCGCCAGTATTATTAATCGAAAAGTGCAATATCTAAACCCTTTTTGTTATCGATGCAATATTATTAAATCAAAACTTAAAGTTATTTTGATTGGCAATTTCTCACTATGTTCCTACGTAGGAGCGTTTGCGTTTCTTCATGTTTGTCAATTGTTTTAATCCTGGTGATTGTGATACGTGTCTGAACGCACAGCAAGGAAAAAACACAGAATTCTAAATCTTATATCTAAATATCTTAATCAATACTTTCAAGGCTATATTTACAAGATAATTTTAAGGTCTATGCTACATTTACAAGATAATTTTAAGGTCTTTTGAGAAAACTTAGAAAATGATTATCATAACCTTTACTACTGTTCCTAGTACAGCCGTTACCGGCTTCCAAAAAAGCAGAGCTGGAAGGTTTAATATTTAGTTTTAACGAAAATTCAAGTTGAAAAATGTTTGCTATTTCTGTTTACATCATATCTGTGTCTTTTTCCTTTTCTCCTAGATACTCGCAACTTATGTATTTGTATGTTTGTATGCAATAAAGTGTTTGCTTTCACCATGTATGTGTCATGTTTTTGTTTGTGTGAGCTTATTGAGAGAAGTACACGATTAAAACACACAACAACAGTCATTAAGGAAGAACCAAAAAGGTAAGATCTACTATCTTGAAAGCATTAACATATTCTAAACTGGATTGCGAAGCAGAAAAAAAGAAGTTATTTATTTTCTTTTTAAAAGCATATTATCAGTATACATTCTATTACTTTAATTTGGATACCTCTGAACGTATGAGTGACAGAAGTTCCTTTTGGGTATTATTCTGCCAATAGATCAAACTTCCGTTTTCCTTCGAACAGAAAAAGTACCCATGCATGCAGTTAATAGGTAAGTACAGGGTTCTTGAGAAATTTTGGACACTTTACAATATTAAATTAACCCATTTATGCCTAGTATCTCTTTTTTGGGCCAGCATTTTCGCTATCAGTCGAAAATGTTATTTATTTTTTCTAGCCTTTATTCATGAGTATTGAACCTCAACTCCTCCAAATATTTTAACATGATCCAGTAGGATGTTGACATTTCAATTTTTATACATAATGATTTTAAAAGAAATCATCCCTTGTTCAAGAAATTGACATAAGAAATAAGAAAATTATCTATTATTGCTGGTATAAGCAAAAATGGAAGAAAGTCGAAAAAATATCTGGGCACAAATGGGTTAAAAAAATAAGAAAATACAAAATCTGAAACACCTTCATATTTCAAATACGTACTAAAGTGCTCTATATTAAAAGCATACCATACTTCATGCGTCGTCCATATTTATCTTGCTAATTCCATTAGTTGGAAAGCGTATGATTATTAATGAGTGTGCCGCACTTTTCTTCCTTGTTCCATAAAACACTTCTGGGTGATTCCATGAAACTAGGAACACCAATGGAAAAAAAAAATCTTATAAAAAAATAATACTTTAGTCCCCTATGTAGTAAAAATATGTGAATTGCTATAAAATGATGCTAATAGTTAACAACACCTTTTTAAAAGTTTTATACACAATGTTTGGCATACACAACTGTTTTTACACGAATTCGTGTCTGAAAGAGGTGTAGGAAGTTCATCTTGTTTTATAAAAGAAATCAACAAATATAAATGAAATTGAAATTTAGTTTAATTGAAATTTTAATTGAAATTTAGTTTATATATGAAAATATTAGACCAATGCAGAAACCTTTAACTGCGATATTTATCTTAAAAACAAATTTTGTAAATTAGGCCTAATATTAATTAATGTAACATCAGTCACAAAATTCTATAAAAGTTTTACTTGCTTAAAATAAAATTAATCCCAAAAATATAAATCATTTTCTCTTTCTTTATGAAGATATCTTTAATATTAGTCTTAAATATTTAATATTAGTTCAATTTATGAATTTTGAAATCAGTCACATTTCTGTTTTTTAATTTGATACCTACATAAAAATATTGGGAAAATGGCACTGACTACTGCAAAAAGACAGAAAAGGAGGAGAGATAAATTAAAGAATGAAGGGAAATATGAAGATTATAAAAGAAAAACTAAGCAGAAGCAACAAAGAGCCAAAAAAAATAATAATAATAAAATAAAAAGGAAATGACATTGTTAAATTTACCTCTATCAATGCAGAATACTCTTTTTCAAACATTACTTCTAATTTCAAAATAAATTAATCTTTTTACCTTTTTCTGAATTGATTGAGGTAATTCAGCTGGGTCATTTCTTCTTTTATTCTGGTTCTTTATTGCTTCTCCATTGTTTTTATGATCTTCATATTTTCCTTCATTCTTTAATTTATCTCATAACCTTTTCTGTCTTTCTGCAGCAGCCAATGTCATTTTCCCAATATTTTTAAGTAGCTTTCTAATTGAAAAACAGAAATGTATCTAATGTTACATATATTTTATAATACACATTTGCGCATTTTTATAAGTTTAAAATTCACAAATGGAACTAATATTAAATATTTAAGAGACTAATATTAAAGATATTTACATAAAGGGAGAGAATACGACTTTTTATGTTATTAGGGGTGATGTTACAATAATGTCAGTGCTAATTTATAAAAATTATTCTCAAGGCAAACATTGCAGTTAAAGGTTTCCGCGTATGTCTAATCTTTTCATAAATGAACGAAATTTCAATAAAAAAATAAGATTTCATACATACTCATTGAAACCTTCTACACCTCTAGAGACAAAAATATATGTAAAAATGCTTTGTCAACTTTTTAGCATAATTTTATAGAAATTCACAAACGTTTACTTTATAGGGGAAAAAACTATTACTCTTTATAAGAATATTTTTTTTTACTGGTGTCCCTAGTTCCATGGAATCACCCTTACTTTCAAGGCCAATAAAGGTAATTTATTTGTATCTTCTGTTTTGTTTCTTTTCTAATACCATTCACCGAACTTTATAGACACACCTCGTATGTTGAAAAGTAGATTACAGTACGGACTTTCATATAAAAATCAAATTGTTATGGAAAGTCTACATATTTTATTTTTATTTGGAAAAGGATAGTTAGTGAAAAGACACGCCTCGTATTCAGCTCGCAGTTGAGTATCTAACACAAAAACGCTCGGTTAGATTTTTGAACGAAAGATTTTATCTAAAAAATACCCTTCCTTAAACAAAGTAACCTGCCTATATTATTTTGCAGGAACGATACAGACACGAATTGATCGATAAACCATTACTATTGCGGAATTTTCTGGGCATCAGGCATGTGACATCATTTTTCTTCCGAAGACATAAAATTCAGAAAATTGCTCTTTTATTTCTTCAGAGAACAAAGGAAAAAAACTGTTAGAATATCCGTTTAAAAATGGCACATTCAAAGAGATCTGATAAACTCTAGATTCCAGCAGAAAGCCGTGTGTGGATATTTTATGAGAAATTTGGGTAAAATTCGTATTTTAGGTATCTTGTGATTTTATAAAATTGGCATTTCTATACTAAAATTGTAAAAATACGGTAACATTACTAACTTTTTTTTTCTATGCGGGAATGATATTTTTTAGTGAACGCTCTCTAATTCAATAAAAATGAAAGAAGAAATAGTTAAAACGCTGTAAAATAACTCACATAAAAGGTACTGATCGTTATGAACATGTGTTTCGGACAAAAAGAAATTTCGACCTTCATCAGCAGTAGTCCATATACAGACTGTCACAGGGTATAGCAGAAAAAGGAAAAGGTTTGCATGTACGTTTCGTGGAACTCAAAATTTTGCCGATTTATTTCATTTTAAGGTTGTCAAAATGACCTACTGAAAATTTGTCTGTCTGTTGATCGATCCATGATACTTTCTTCTCCTCTCATTACGTCTTACTTTCCAGGTATGATCTCAAAATATATTATTTTTCAATTTTTTTAAGGACTTCCTCCTCTTTCTCTCCATTTAAAAATTCAGGTGAGGTTTAGCCCTCTATTGCTCGGGCTGGAGGATTCAAAAGTGGTACTCCAAAACGATTAAAAACAAATTATTTCTTATATCTGGAAAAAGTTTTATTTCTTACTTTCTGCTACCCGAGACTTCGTCGGCTTTAGAATTAGGTCTCAAGAGAAATAAAGCATGTGTGAATAACAAATATGTTTGCGACAAAAGAAACTGCATTTAAATATTATTTGCTTTTTACTTGTTTTAAATGTAGTATAATGCATACTAGTATACTTCATTTAAAATAGCAGAGTATGCAGAGTTACTAAATTTAGATTTTATTAAGGTATTTAGCGAATAGAGACAGTTACGACAGTATTTGCGAACTGTTTTGTAAAAGAAATATTTATGCTATATGCATGAATTTTAGTCTATGTTAATGAGGAATAGAGCAGCTTTCTATTTCTGAAAAATTTTTGAAATGGGTTCTGTAGTTGCAGAGATACCCAGAGAGCGTAATGTATTAGAATTATTTTGAGTGTTCCTGTACAGGAACAATTTACGATACATGCATGAATTTTAGCCTATAATACTCAAGAATAGTGTAGATTTCACTACTGCACTAGTCAAGTACATCACTTACACTTCATCAAGAATAGTGTAACTTTTTTTACTATTAGTGAAAAAAGTTTAGGAATCGGTTCAGTATTTACAGACATACAGATACAGCGTAGTGTAATTCTTATGAGCATCCCTGTAAAAGAACTATCTGTGATATATGCATTAAAGGTAGCCTATAACACTTAGGGTGCCAGTGTAAGAAGTTCTGCTCTCAAAACTGCAAGGCGGGAGGTGCCAGGTTCAAACCCCGGTCGCGCCTGTCTATACCTAGCCGCTCGCAGTTTTCCGTGGTTTTCTAAAAAACCTCGCCTAAATACGGGCTAGGATCCCTTAGAAAGTCCCCTACAGAGGAATTCCCTATATGGGCCTAGGACTCTAGTGCAGTCAATCGGTCTTAATCCAAAAACAAACAAACAATAATACTCAGAAATAATGTAGCTTTCAATCAGTGAAAAAGTTTTAGAATCGGTTTAGTAGCTACAACATTTCCATAGAGCGCAATGCATTAGAATTATTTTGAATGTCTTTGTAAAAGAATTATTTATGCTATATGCTTGAAAGGTTACCTGTATGTTAATCCAGGGCATAAGCTATTTTCATTACAAATTTTTCCAAATCTGTTAAACCATTTTTGTGTGATTCAGTCAAAAACATTCAAACACACAAACGTATACATTTATATTATTGGTAGGATTTGGAAATTTATGAATCTTAAGAAATATACCTGAACTTCTCTTGGTACTTACGTATTATCCCGGCGGTCATTCTCGCCAAACTGTTGCCAATCGTATTCAAAACCATTAATAATTTCATGTGCCCGGCATTTATCTCGGCAAAAAATCGCTCGTCTTGGCAGACCGCCGAGAAAATACGTAAGTATCCTTTTCTTTACTTATGCTTTTTAATTTGGCATAAAATCAACATAATTTCCACACCAATTCATGTTTTTCAAATGCATATGATTTTGCAAATAGAATTTCTGCTTTGTTTCAAAAGCGTTAATCATTTTGTGCGGGCGATAGAACGGTTTTTAATTAATAGTTAGAAAAGTAATTAAAATTTAAAAATTCTGAGCCTCAGGTGCACTTTACCGAAGTCATGGGCTCAGTCATGCTCAAAAACTGCTCAGTCAAACTCATTTTCAAAGCTCTGCTTTCTGTAGATTTGTCTGGAGAACATTCCTTTTTATTATTATAGATAGATGTGGCATAAAACTGGCATAATTTCCGTGGTATTTAATGTTTCTCAGATGCACGCGCTTCTTTATTGAAGTAATAGCATTCTTGTTAGCTCAAAACATGAATCATTTGATACGGGCGAAACTCGCCAAGCATGGCAACGTTAAAAATGGTTTTTAAATTAATAATTAAAAAAGTAATTAAAAATCTAAAATTCTAAGTAGCCTATAACCTTCTCCAGAGTTCCATCTATATCTAAACCACAATTCATTATAATCGATTCAGCGGTTTAGTCGTGAAAGCGTCATAAACAAACAAACAAACTCACTTTCGCATTTATAGTATTAGTTAGGATTTTATATGCTAGATGACAGTATTATACTATTTATAACATAATTGTAGAGAGCTGGTTTATTTGAAACTAGAATAGCATTATTCAAATACGTATCCTTGGAATAGGACGAATATCAATATATTCTGAAAGATCTAAACGATATTTGCCTGTAAGTTGGCGGAGTTGTAATCATTAAATTTATGTTTTGTGCACGCGTGCGTTAGTAATAGATTGCACCATGATTCGTCGCTGTGCTTCTCTAGAGGGCGCTTATGTAGCTAATCATCAAATGGGGGTCGATACTTTTCTTTTGAGAGGCTGACGCTATGTCGACCGCATGCCGCTAGTCGATGAAAATCCTATCCTGATGGAAGTTCATAGTAATACGTACAGGGTGGTATAAAAAATGACCCTATTAAAATCTCTCTAGACCACGAAGAAAATATTTCTGCAATAATAAAATTAGTTCAAATTTCGACCACCAGATGGTGCTTTTCAAAAATTCCTTATTCAAATTACTCAAACCTATAAAGAGACTTGGAGTCAGATCCAGAAAAATATGCTGCGTGCCTTTGTCATCGTTAATCATGCCCTTACAGAAACTAGATCCAGCTTTATTGGTAAAATTGGTTTATGAGAACGGCAGCAATAGATCAGCTGCACTGCTTGCCGCATATGGTTTGTTACTCCTAATGCCTTGCTAGAACAACCACTTCATTTTGATTACGTGAATACGTGGCATCGATTTCCTGAAGATTTTATCCTCGGACCGTTTTTATCGAAACACTCACCCCTCATAGTCCTAGAACGTCATGAGTACACGGAACAGTGAACTCCTTCAACAGCATGTCGACAGCAACATTATCGGCAATGCCTGAAGAACACTTGTCTTTATGCAAGATGGAACAGCTCCCCGGGCGCCAAGTCAAAAAATTCATCAAATGTTACATATTTTTTATGTAAAATACTAGCTGCGTACCCGTTCTCCGCACGGTAGGGAACAAAGCTTTTTCTTACATGTATAATTCGAATTGATTCCAGTAATGTGGAATCTAAAAATAAACAAAATGATTTGACTCTTGGCGTAAAGTTACTCATTAGTTATTCGTAAAGTTAGTATAAATACTGATCTGAGAACATTGTTAATATTATGAAACAAAAAACTATGTCGGTGTCATTGGCGATCAGAAAAAGAAAAGCGTGACGGTTCCTAAAAATTTCTAACTTTCAAAATGTCTCATTTCTACATCATACTCTTTTTTAGATTTAAGTTATACCATTAATACCTTAGATACTACATGATGTGAAGAACCGTTTTTTTTTTATAATTAAATAGTTGTGTGTACCCGCTCTTCGCAAGGCAAGAAGAGAACATTTTCCTAAAATGTTATCATAACTACTTGTGACAAACAGAATCTCCAAGAAAAAAAAAGTTTAGGTACAGAATTTTCTGTTGAAATTACCGCGGGATATATTAACGCGACGTAGAATTATTTAATGTTTAGTTAGCTGTGATGTAAGATGGCTGTTGAAAAACGAAAAGAAACGAATAGTTTCACGAAATATTTATTAACGCGGTATATTGTGCTTTGATCAATATTGCCCTAGCATATCTAATAACTATTACTAAGAGTATCCTTTACTGATACCAATATATTTTCGTTTTTCCATCTTTAATGTTTAATTTAAAGAAACGGTTTAGATATTTGCCACTAATGTAGTTTTTTATTCTTTGGTGATTCTTTGCAATTTACGCATTAGTATAAACGATAATCATTTCACTTTCTGGCTGCCATTAAAACAGCTCTCCATACATTCTTATGCATAACTCTTGTCAGATTGGCGTATTTAGCACGTAAAATATTTCCTGCGATTCGAAAACGTGTCCCGTTTAAAAATTATATCGAAAATAATGCTGGATAATTCATCGTTGAAAAAACAGCATTCAATTCTTTTTCTGGCAACGTATTATAAAATAGGGAATAATTTCGTGCGTGGCGTATGTTTTGTTTGCGAGCCCGTAATTTTGATTGAGTTTCGAAAGGGGTTTTAATCTCGTGAAATCTAAGTCATTTTGATCTAACATGTGAAAACTCAGTTATTTTAAAGTCATTTTATTTATGTTTTTCAAATGGCAATTTTATTCATTGTTACTGTTTCCCAGACAACCATAGCGGAAGATATCATACCGAAATCTTGAAACAGCTTTTATTAAATTCAAAATCCTTTTTTACATAAAAATTCGTAAAAAATCTCCTAATTTATATTTTTCCTCCGTTCTTCTTTTAAAAGTGGGCGAAATATATGCTCCGTCTTTCAAAAATATAAAAAAGTTATGGCAGATAGAATGAAAGATGCAACAGTTTCAAAATTACTTTTACGCAAACGTCGTCAAAAGAGAAATTCTTTTTAAAAATTCCCAAAAATCGGCAAAATATGTTACATAGTCAAAACAAACTGTTTTCGAAAGAAAATTTTCTCCTCTATCCGATGATGCAAATATCGTTTTATTGCGAGTGCAATGACCGGCGTTATTACGTATTATGCAAGAAAAATCGCTAAAAATCGGACAAAACATAAAATAAAACATTTTCTAATTCGAATTTCGAAAAAATCGCTCCGAGGCGTGTTAGTATCTGTCCTAGTGAAGCCGTATGCAAAATTCGGTAGGTCTGCGACCAACCGTCTCGGCGCAATGCGATCGAGAGACGCGCGCAAGAAGATCGGAGGTCAGAAACCTACCTACAAACCTAGCTACATACAATGTTTACTCTCGGATTTTATTATATATAAGATAAGATTATATAATTTTTAAAAGCTTGAGGCTTTAATAGTTCTTTTGACCTCATGTAGAAGTGAATAGCAGCCATGCAGTCCAAAAAATGGCTGGTCAATAAGGAATGTCAGCATTAGAAAACTCCTATCCCTCTGATGAGGATCGAAATCGTGTTGAGAAGTTTCAGGAAGAGGGCAAATAGCTGTAAACAATATAAGAAGTGAAATAGTACCTGGATATAACATTTTGTGCCCAGGACAATTTTCAAATTTTATGCCCCGGTATATAGCTGGCTCAATTTTTGTGCCCCTGTACGTAGCTTTAAACTAAAATTTTTGGCCTATTTTTGTATGTGTGTTTATGACACAGTACATTTTTTGAAGAAATTACTAAATCGTCATTTCTGGCGGTGGAAATTTCTAAAAGATCGTGTTTATGGAGGAGGAATTAAGACCTTTACCTGAGTTGAAAGCCACCATTACACACCATTTAATTGAAATCCCAGGGTCTGAATAGGGTCATTTCATTTATAACACCCTGTATATCGTAAATAGGCACTTTTATGACCATGAAAATTATACGATAATTAAGGGTTAAATAAGTGAAACTTTTCATTAATTTTTCTACATGCAAATATTGAATAAATGCTTTGGATTATTATGTAGTAGTATTTGTTTTTATCAACAAGGCCATCATTTTATAATTTTCCAAAATTCATTCGATATTATGTGCTGTTAGATAACGTAATTTTGTTTTAATATACACTATCTACTAATAAGTAATTGGACACTTGCGATAAATAAGATAAACACAATTTATTTATATTCTATAGTTGGTAGAGCCTCACCTGAGGTAATTACAACCTTAAACAGGCGGGGAATGATTATCACAGGTCTTTGGATGATGGACAGTGGCATTTCCTTAAATTCGCTTGGAGATGACAGGTGTTTCTTCGGTAAGCTGTTTCTTCGATTTTGGATTGTTGTTGTACCCCTTAATTCGGCGTTTCAACTCTTACCAAAGGTTTTCTATGGGATTCAAGAGTGAACTCTGTGCAGGCCAGTCCTGTCAGTTCATTCCATTGTCATCATACCAATGCATGGTGGACCAAAGTTTCACCTCCGCCAAACTTTACTGTAGGCACAATGCATTCTGACAAAAGCGTTATCCAAGCATACCTCAAACGCAGTCTCTGCTATCTCACTGGTAAAGAGTGAACCTTGATTCATCAATTCAGAGAGCCTGTTTCCACTCATCTACGGTCCAATTTCGACGTGCCTTGCTCCACCTCAATAGAGCAAGCGCGGTTGTATTTTGTAATCGAAGGCTTATAGGGGAGAACACGACCATGGAAATCAAGCAAATCTACTTCCTTGCGGATGGTATTTATCGAAACAACAGTCTCTGATGCTTGCTGGAACTCCTGGAATATGTGGGCCAACCATTTGGTGCAGTTTTTCCGAACTTCTTTCGACAGCACACGTCGGTCTCTATCTCTTAGCTTCGTGAGTCTGCCGGCGCAAAGCACATTCCGACAGTCACCACTCACCTTCCACTTCTTAATCTCAAAAGTCACTGTGGATTTTAGAATGTTTAATTCAGTAGATAAGTCCCTTAAGGATCGACCATTTCTGTGATAGCTGACAATTACGTCTTTCTCGAAGTCAAGCAGGTCTGAATTTCGTGGCATCTTGCATGCGACTAATGCCAATGTTGACATTTTTATCTATTTCAAAACCTGTACTCACTATTTAGATTTAGAAGGTGCCTGAGAATTGTTGGGCACTTTATTAAATTAAATAAACAAATCAACCTAAATACAGTTCTATTAAAATGTAATTGCTAACGCATTTCATGCATAACAAATTAATAGCTTACAATACGAGATCCGTTGGCGGCTTGTAAAACATCTAATCGACATTCGATTTCATTCCAAGTATTTGAAAGCATCTGAGGTGTTATCGAATGAATAGCAGCTGTGATTGGCTAATTGAGTTCCTGCACGTTAAGACATGTAGTCCTGTAAACAATATCGTATACGTAAGCCCACATGAAAAAAGCGAAAGGGATTAAATCTGGTGATCGAAGAGGCCACTGAATTGGACCACCGTGACCTATACATCTGATTGCGAAATGTTGGCTGAGGCAATACCGCAGGCTTTTTCCAATATGAAGTGGAGCCGTCCTGCCGTAAAATGACGTTGCTAAATCTTTGACAAAGTTGCCATGTCTACTATGCTTTTCTGAATCGCTTGCCAAAGTCCTTGACTCCTTGATCCATATATCAGATTTTTTGGTACAACATTTTAAGCAACGAAAATCTAACATTTTTGTAAGTCGCCATCTTTCAAATACGCGGTTCGTACGTATAGCTTAAAAAAATATATATTGTAAAGTGTCCATTAACTCTTGTGGATCAGTGTACATCAGTTCGCGAGCACCCGTCTATTGCATTAGAATTTGAATTTCTTTCATTATACTTTACTTTTGTATACTTTACTTTTTTATCCATGTAACAATTTAAAACGAATAATACACAGATAGTATAAAATACGCACAGTTAAAGATTTTTATACATACATAGTGTATAGCATGTCATAGCTATAAATATATTTTTAATATGAGAGTTTACAACATGTTTGGTTAAAGTAGTTCTAATTTTAAGTGGTATGACAATGGAATTACAATTATTTCTATTCCGTCTAACTTTAAATTTAATGCAAATTAAATGTTAAAAATGATTTTAAAATTATTAAACATTAATAATAAGTTTAATAATTTACATGGGTTGAATAAGTTTTACAATTTAAAAACAATTTCATTAACTTTTAAAAATTCATTTAGCACTAGAATATCTCTACAGAGACAACATGGGGGAAAATCCTCACAAATAAATCGTATTTGTTTACTCGAGCTGCACGCTGATAATTTTATAATAATTTTTTTACGTTTTGACAAAGATGAATTCACGTTTCTAACACTTTTAAAAAGAAATTGCTTTGTTTATCTGACACCTGTCAACTGAAGTTAATCTACATGTCTGTTATTTTCTTCTAAGATGCATTACATTTTGATACAGCTAAATTTTTAAAATGTAGACGTTTGACATTAATTATACATACGACAATTAATGCAGATGAAAAAAGGGGCAGCTATTTAATTGAATAATACATGAAAATTGCTATGCTGTAGTCTTACCAACTCTTTCAGCTTTAAAAAATAGTAATAATTTAAATTATTTTCGCTAGAAGGTAAATTTACACTCTCATATCAGTGCCCAAAATGTTTAACCAATAATTACAGAAAATAACTTACAAATCGTGTTTTCTACCTTTAAATTTGAAATAAATATATATGTTACAGTGAAAACTGGATATCAGTCAAAACCCGAATTAACAAGGGAAAACACGATTTATGCGGGAATAATTTTTAAATCTATGAAAAATTATTGCACTATTTCAATTATATGTTGTATGGCAAGTTTTTTTTTTGGTGGGGGGGGGGGGTGGGATCTTGCAAAGGGCCAGAGGTAGCATATTTTTGAGCCCCCCCCCCCTTACAGCGGAGGCTGGGCCCAGTGATGTTTTTTTTCTGGGGGGGGGTCTCGCAAAGGGCCAGCGGTAGCATATTTTCGAGGGGAGAGCAAGAAAAGGATTCCAGCTCAACTCGCCCATCGATTTGATTGATAGCTATTTTCGTGGATGGAACTGACCCTCGTCCGTATTCATCACTTGTTAAAGTTATTTTGTTTCTTATCCAACAACTGTAATTTTTCAAGAAATCTATTTTCCCAATTTTTAGTGCATAGAGCATTAACATTTCGGAATTCACTTGGGAAAACGGGTTTTCCCGAGTGCTGTCAGTCACGCGCACGAGACGCTGTCAGTCACGCGCACTGGCAGCGAGTGCTGTCAGAACGCGTTTTGCCTAACGTTCTCAGTTAGAACGCGTTTTCCCGAGTTAATTCGGGTTTTGATTGATATCGGGTTTTAACTGTATCACATATATGGATTAGAAGATCTGTATTAAATGTTAATTTGCTCTACACAGGGTTGTTATGATTAAACTTCCTTTAATAAGAGCATTCATAAAGTGAAGCGGATGAGCAGGCATGTAGACTGTAATCGGGATGCTCTCAAGGAAGTTCTTTTTAAATTTTACTTAAAAAATATTCACTACGTGGAGCCTTGCATGAAAGAATAGCAAATTTAACGATGGAAATGATTGACATACGTACAAATAATTCCAACGTTTATTCAATAGTTTTCCCGTGCTTATTAACTAATTTGAGTTAATATTAGTAGTTTTGGCCAGAATTCAACAGTTTTCCTAAGCAGTGCCCTACCTAATGGAATTTTCATTTATATACGATGTGCGAACAATAACAACAACAAAAAAGAAAAGAAAAAAAAGAAAAAGAAAAAAAGAAAAGCTAATTAAACATCATGAACAGAATGGCAGAACCTTATTTTTTCTTTTTAACTCTCTAATGCCCACTATAAGGAAATCCCAAGCAAAAAGTTTTTTTTTCGTTGAAATGGTGTGTTTTTAAGTCAAAAAATGTGAATATAACAAAAAAATTGAGAAAAAAATTATTTTTTATGTATTTTTTCAGTGATAGCATCATGATTTTAAATTCTTCGGTACATTAAAAATGAAACTTTTCAAGTTATTTTGTATCTAGTGGAAAAGCATATATTTTCTTACATATTAATGACACTTATTAATTTTTTCTTCACATTAAATATCATTTACAGTAGTAGAGAAACTTATCATTAAAAATATGTTTCCTTTGTTGACTTCACACGCTTCTAAAATATTTTGCATTTACTAATTCTGTTAGCTGTGGACCCAAACTACTTCTATTGTCAATTAAAGTTACAATTAAGGGATCCATTATTTCAAAATTACATTTTGAAATATTTTTCTCGTAGAAAAATAGCTTTTAATGGGTGGTCGCATAGATGCTACCGTGGGCATTAGGGAGTTAACGATTGTACTGGATTTTCAGGTGTTTCAAACGGATAGCAATCACAAAAAAATTTTGAATTTCAAATAATGTACACACAAAAGTCTAATTTTATTTACACAGATATTTTAAGGAATTCTTTAACTATGCCCATCTTCCCCGAATCACTCTATATTCATTTGGCGAGATATCGCCAAACCTTTCTTAACCAATCAGATATTTGGAAATTCATAATTCACGCTATAAGTGAACGATTTGCATGCAACAAGATGCAGAGTTTGATGATTTAACGCGTAGACCAATAACTCTTGACTAAAATGAGTGCAAATTGGAGTTAAAAATATTTGCGAACCCAGTATGACAGTAAAAAAAGTATGCTTTGTCTGTCGTTCCGTCATTCTCTTTGTGACACTTTTTTGCTCGCTCATCACGTCTGTCGTTCTGTCATTTTAAGTCATTTAAAAACTACGAACATCCCTTGAATTTCTAACAATATTAACTCGAAAATGGCTTATAATTTCATTATTTACTGAGAGGGTCAAAAGAATTCTATCTTTGTTCTTTACAAATTTGCAATATTTTTGGTGGTCACTATACCAGGGAAAGTTTGGAAGGCCAATGTTATGTTTACCCAAGAAGTTCAAGAGAATAAAACATTCTTACTATAATCAAGTTAATTTTGTTTATTTAAAAGAATAGCATTTTATTCGAATGCTTACATAAAACATTAATAATAGTAAAGCTTTACAAATAAAAAATACAATAAGCCACGTGCATACATAAAGAAGTACTATGTTTTTCCGGCATGAAATAATCTAAATTAAAACTTCTCATCCTTATAACAAGAAGAAACCTAATTATCTATTTATAACAGTCTGCCACTTTTACCTGCTTACAAGTTTTAATTATGCTTCGCCTAAATTCGCTATTGAAAGATTTATGGTGCAGTAGTTCTTTCCCTTATTAATTCATGTGGAGTAATTAATACGTGTCTTAGCAGAATTTAACGGTGAGTATATTGTAAGCGAATCAGTTATTCCCCTACGAATTTATCCTTTGAACCATACCTTTTTTTTGCACTGAATAAAACGATTAGATTAAATGAAATATGAGTTTATTTAATAATAAAATAGTTGGCGAAGAATTAGATACAGTGTAACATTAATAATTCGTAAATATAAGACATAGAATGAAAAATACTTCAATAAGAACGTTTCAAATGGTACAACAGATGCACCCTTCTTCAGCTGTAAAAGATTTAACTCCACGGATAGGAAAGTGCGAGAACAAAGATGTAAACTCAAGTGCGGAAGTAAAGAAGTTGCCATTCAGATGAAAGAAAAAATTAAATAAACATAGAAAATAAAAGTTGAAAGACGTAGTGGGAGAGGAGTATAATTAACGAAAAGAGGATAGAAATTTTAAAAACAGCCCCCTCAGATTATACGGTGGTTAGAGCACCGCTCTTTCTAATGTAGTAATCATGTTGGCAATGACGTCGCACTGCCGTTACGTTTCATTAAGTGCGTCACATCATAAATGTTATGCAAAACACGCCTACTGTGATGGCATTCCGTGTCAAACATGTGACGTTGCAGAGTGACGACTCAGTGTAATTTGGCAATTAGTCACAATGGGACGTCACTGTGGGACAAACATATAAGGCGTCTGATGGTAACTATAGTCTGTGCGCGGAAACGAGAGAACGAAAGTAAACAAACGGGTTACCAAAGAATTACATTTTTTGGCACCAATCCATAGTTAGGCGAATTTAACCTTTCTTAATTCCAAACAGCGAAAATGGAAGAAAGCAGAAATTCACACTGTGTTTGGCGCTTTGGCAAAATGCTAGGTGTTTACTCATCGCCAGTTTGTACGTGCAGTTGTTTAGTTTCGTTCTCTCGACTCGGCGAACGCACTATAGGACGTCACAAAAACTGTCCCAGACGGCCATTTGCCGCCACAACCTCTCTGCAACTGACACACACAATCTACTTCCTCTTAACTGGTCTAAATGGAATTTTGGTTAAGCCATTAAGTAAAATTCCGGTTAAAGCGGAGAATGAAAAAACACAGAAAACAAATAAACATTTAACTGACGAAAATGAATTGTAATAAAGCGTCAGTTAATTACAAAAGTTTATCTACCATTAGCAGGAAAGTTTAAAAAAAGTCCGCCATTTTTTTTTTTCTGCTGAAAACTGGAAGTTCGATGAGTTACTGCACATAGTTTCGCAATTTTTTTTTTGGTATAAAACATAACACTGATGGACGAAGCTGATGCTTGTTAATCCAGATAGTATAAAATTCTTTCCAGCGCTTTTACTTCATCATCAAATATAACGGGTATCGTTTTCCAATCATCGATATCAGTCATCGTTATCGTGGACTGTCAAGAGCGAAAGCTCCGACGATTTCGTCGTCTGACAGTTACTTGCTAAAGTTCCTTGTAAGTGAGTCAGTGGCGTTACCGGGGAAAAAAATTAGGGTGTTCTAGGCAATGGCGTAACGAAAAATCTTGTAGTCCGGAAATAGTAAGCTTCAGAAAGGCTCTTTTTAAGGTACATTGAGACCCCTTATATAGGGCCATAATTACCACTGGGCACCAGGGCAGTGCACCTGGGCCCCGAGTTTAGCAGATGGCATACATGCGAGAAAAGTGGACCATAACTCGATTAATAGGGATTAAGCTTAGAAAAAGTAGTGAAGATGAGACCCCATTATCATTTGTTGCAACTGAGTTCCCTAATCCAGTTGTCCCCAGGCCCGGACTGACCAGGTCTGCCGGTCGGCGATTGCCGTGGGCCCCCGGCCTAAGGGAACCCCAGCGAGGCCTCCCCAAAACGGATATACTCCTTTATAATTAAAATAACTGGGTATATATCAAAGTAATATACCAAAGAAGTACTTTGATTAGTTATTTCCTTATAATCTTACACTTTTATGCAGTCGCGTAACTGAGGGCCCACGTCTCGAGGGGTCCTCAGAAGAATTAGAGGGCCCCCAACACCTTTAAAATAGTTAAATATAGTTTTAGGCACATAAGTCTTTCAAGTATTGCATATCCCACTATTCTATTCCCTCTAAATTTCCCACTAAGGGGCCCCTTTCAATCTCTAGCCGAAGCCCCCTTCCCCCCAAAACAAGGCCGTACCCAGTGGGGGGGTCCGATCCACCCCGAAATTAAAAATTTTGTTAACAAAATAATAAAAATGAAAAATTTAGCCTTTTTCACCTTTTGGTCCCCCCCCCCCCTCGAAACTCTGGGTACGACTCTGACCCCAAAGGAGCCAGTCCGGCCTGGTTGTCCCAAACTTCGTGTCCGCGGAGCAGTACCGGTCCATGGATCAAGTGGAACCGGACCACACAAGGAGCATTAAATTATTTCCATTTTATTTACTGCGGTATATCTCTGTAGGGTTTGTGCGTCTTTCCCGGGCTGTGCTAATTAATACCTTCGAAACAGAAATCTTGTAGCTGTTTTAAGTTAGTTTATTGTTCATTAAACATTTCAAGATTATTAATTAAAATTACATCCCTAAATCCATTTCCGAAAACTTATTTCTAAAAAGCGAGGTTTTCTGTAGCGACAGCAACCAAAACATAACAACGGAATAAACTAGACAAAAGCAACACAGTTCGGGGGGGTAGTACGTGTTATTGTCTCCTATTCCTCCATTATCTTCTATTACCTCGTATCTGGCGGTAATTGAGAATAGCCCAATATGGAACCGATTCGTTGCAAAGAAATAAGTTCAGGGTTCTCATTGATTTAGCATTCTAGTGGGATGAAATATTAAATTACTTTCTATTTATTTTTTGTGTAACTCTATTTTAAATCGAAGGAATGTTTAAATGCAATGAAATTAAATCTATTGTATCAAAATCTTCTAAAATATTAACAATCAACTTTCCCCTGACATCCTCAGTAGGCCTCGTTAAAATTATCAAAAGTCGACTGGTCCGCGGTGGTAAAAAGGTTGGGAACCACTGCCCCAATCTATTGTTAAGAATCTGTATCGGATATTTCCACTGCACAAAAATAATTCCTATTCTATTTCATATTTACAATAGTAAAAAGGAAGTTATACATAAAATATCTCTCAAATTCCTATCTAAAAATTAGAAGAAAGATATAGATCTATTCTTATTTTGTGGGGCCGATTCTTATTGCCAAGAATAAGGCCCTTTTTGAAATATTTAGAGGGGGTTCTGACCCCCAAAACCACCCCCTTATTGCGCCACTGCAGTGGGAAACCGTTTCTACACGTCTTAAACATCAATATATTTTCACCCACTAATACATTTGAATGTCGACAGAAAATTGTCAAGAGAAAAGTCTGTGTCTCTGCTAATGCAGTTGTAATTTTTTTAACAGTTATTTATTTTTTTAACAGTTATTTTTTAAACAATATTAAGAACTTAACTCTTTCCAACAGGGTTGAAAAGTGTTTAGGATTTCTGTTTGTTTGTCTGTACGTCTGTGCTCTAACTCCCAACTAAATATGCATCCATTTATACAAAATTTATATATGTTGTTCCTGTGCACTCACTATACCATATGCCCTATTGAAAATGGTATATGTAGCATTTCTAGTTCTTCTACAGGAAAATGCAAAAGGTTTCCAATACAAGCTCTCAGGGCAGTGATTCTTTAAGGTGTATTTTAGAAATATTTGGCTATTTGAACAGAAGCAAAATTGAGGTATGTTATTAAGGATTGCAAGGTAAAGCTCTCCATCGAAAATAGTGTCTGTGCAATTAATAGTTCTTCTACAGGAGTAGTCAAAATACTTCCAATACATTACGGTCAATGGCAGTTTAGAAACAGTCACCCATTTAAAGCACAATAGTAACTTACTATATAATCATTTCAGCAAAACTCGCAGACAAATGGCGAGGTCGACGACAAAGGCGAGATTTTGGGCATGGACCAAACAATGACTAACTACAGATGCAATATTTTGAAGATGTCCATAGACATTAATGTATTGAAATTCTTTTGGGTGGTCCTGTAAATAAACTCTCCAGTAGATTGAAACCAAAAATCAAGATTCGTACTAGAAGCTACAATATATGATATTTCATAATAGTTTTTGAGATCTGAGAGTTAAATACGCACACACGTACACCAAAAGTCGCCAAGCTTGGAGACTTTAGGCGTAGTTCTTGAGGGAGACACGTGACCGTGGTCGGACCATTACCTAACTATATGGTAGGACGGTATTGTACTTGAAATAAATGAATGTCCCTAAACCTGCCATTGTCCATAAAGTGTTCCTCAAAAATTGATATTTTTGAATTTATTCTAACATGTATGCATATAAGTTATTCAAAAAACTAATTCTATTTAATGTATGTTTTCTTCCATTCTAAATTTATGAATACTTTATTCCAAACGTAAAGAAGGGTTTTATTTTTCTCAACTTCCAAATTTATTAATCTATCTAATTTATATAAATTACTCGTAAAAAAAAGGTTTTATCTTATTTAAAGACTTATATACTTCGGAAGGTAAGGCGGCTGTACGGCACAGCCAGCTGTCGTCAAAAAAGGGTCTCTAGATCTGTGGCACGCGATGAACGTTTCGATCGTCCGCCATCTTGCTGGTAGTTAAGTCGAGCGATGGCAACGACTGCCCTTTTTTCAGCATTGGGCAATCCATTCAGCTGTTCTTGCATTCTTCCATTTTCCAGCAGATGTCAGTGCTGTTAAAAATACTCGTGACAATTTTTTTACGGGAAATGACGGGCTAAAAAGTAAAGGATTCTCGTGGAGCTATGTCATCCGCAAGTATTTTTATAGAAATCAAATCTATTCTTCGTGACTGGCTACAGTCAAAACGTCAGAGTTTGGTGTTGCCAGAGCGGGAACACTGCGCGTTAAAGGGTTATGGGGAGATAGGGCACATAATAAGGAATCAGTATTGCACTGCAATACGGGATCAAAAACGCAGTTTTCACTTACCCGGTAATAATCACTTTGGGAAAAGTATTGAAATGTTCGTCTAATTTCTTAATTTCATAATAGGCTCGTTTCCAAAAATTTTATCCATTAAATTAAATAGGATTTTTAAACTATGACCGTTAGTCATCTGTTTTCTGTGAAAAATACAGTAGTTCCTGACGAACAATGGTAGGAAAGTTCACTGTTATTTCAGCACTTTTACCAAAATGTTTATTAACAGCTACATGAAGACGACGTTGCCGATACCACATTGCTATGTAATTCTGGTTCCTTATTATGTGCCTTTCTCCAGTTAAATTTAGCAAAAATAATTCTGAATCACCCTGTATGAGTGCGGTTTGAAAAATCCCACCTTTGACTGCCGTTTGAAAAATCACGATTTACGTATTTTTTTCAAATGACGGATTCAAATGTTTTTATGGAACGTATCAAATACAAGAAGGAAAGGCATTAAACTACAAATCGGTGTACTTTGAGAAATACTGCTCCAGTATGAATATTTTTTAAGTAAATGACAGATCGTTACATAACTTTTGTATTTTGCAGTCAATGACTTTACCTTTGACATAAAAGGAAAGAAAGAATACTATATTTTTGAAATCCTACTACAACAGAATTCCTCATACATAGGAAGCCAAAATCGTTTATTTGACATATATCTGTGATTGTATCTGTGAATTTATTAACCCTTTAACGCACAGTGTTCACGCTCTCTCTCTCTCACTTTTACCAAACTATGACGTTTTGACTGTTGCCAGTCACGAAGAATAGATTCGATTTCTATAAAAATAGTTGCGGGTGACACAGCTCCAGAGAATCCTTTACTTTTTTTAGCACGTCATTTCCCGTACAAAAAATGGTCACGACTATTTTTAACAGCACTGACATCTGCTGAAAAATGGAAGAATGCGAGAACATCTGGATAGATTGCCAGTAGTTCGAATGCTGAGAAAAGGGCAGCCGTTACCATCGCTTGACTTAACTACCAGCAAGATGGCGGACGATCGAAACGTTCATCGCCTGACACAGATCTAGAGACCCTTTTTTTAACGCAGCTGCCTGTGCCGGCACTGCCAGCTGTCGTCAAAAAAGGGAGTCTCTAGATGAACGTTTCGATGGCAGCATTTCATGCTTTTACCCGATGCGACTACAATCCCTCTTTTTTCAAGGAAGGCAAAAACCGTCCGTACAAGTTATTACACAACTCCGCAGTATACATCGATGGTTTTATTGAACTAAGTAATGTACCCAATGAAGACTTAGAGAGTACTTTCAAAACAATCGAGGAATATGTTTGCCGACTTTATAGTTTTAAAAAAATTAACAACGTCAATGAAGGAAGAGTTGCAAGTTTTTTAAAAACGTATAACATCTTACAAAACGACGACGACATATTCCATCTCCCAGCAAAAAATATAGACGGATCAGTTCTGCCGCCCTGCAAAATCGAACTGCACCAACATTTATTACGGACAACCTGCACTGCAAACATTTGGGCCCATGCACATCTTGCTATTCCATCTGCATTGCACCCTTCTGATTACGGATGGGAAGAAAAGGACAACAAATTTTTGTTCAAATAGTTCGACGGCGAACAGGTGCCCTCTTTCATTGGGGATATTACCATTGAGAAAGAGCAATAAAGTAATACAGGTATGAATTATATTGCTGTCTATGAAAGAAATTGAAAAAAATATTTCTATCACACCTCTTTCGTAATATTCTTGTGCATTATCCATTACAGACGATGAGGAACAGAGGCTAATCGACATATATTGCAGCGACCATGAAAGCGATCGAGAATTTGAGATCTAATATTGATGCCTCATATGTAGATATATTTTTTATAAATAAATGCCTCTTCAATTTATTGATATTTTTGCATAAAAAAGCTAAGATAAAATAAAACAGAATATTCATTTTATACAATGCAACTAATTTACGTTAAAAATTGATAGAAATCGGAAAGCTTTGTAAAGTAGTTGCTCTTTATAAAAGTTACCTGAAAAAAATCGTCCGCTGAATTTTCCGCTGTGGAAAAGTGATCAGCTAATGCAGTGAAATATATCAGGCGCCAATGCGTGTAGCAATATTCTGTAACTTTCAATGGTCAGCTGAGCACTTTTCCACCACGGAAAACTCAGCGGACGATTTTTTTCATAAAACTTATAAAGTTAACCATCACTTCACCCAATCTCAGATTTATTATTGTTATTTTACTTAACGGGTATTTTTTACGTGTTTACGTAAGAAGCCGACGTATAATCCACCGCTATAAAGACAGCTGACTATTTTTTTTCATTTATATATAGCGTGATAAACACATGTACAAAGTATCAAATTTTTTATTATAATTATAATTTTTTAATTATTTTACATGTTTGGGCGGCCGCACCCACCGCAAATGCGCCAGCTGACGTTCACTTCTGTTATACGTGTAACTAAATGAACCATAGGACAAAATTTCAGATTCTTTGTTATTGGTCATCAAAAATGCCAGCTGGCTCCCGGACTATTACCTCCTAAAGGTCTGACTTCGTGTTTCTCATTAAGATGACCATGAGAATATACAAAAAGTAAAAATGTTGCGTTGCTCTGCTCTGGCGTATTTCCAATCCCCTAGCGTTCTGCCACTTGGCGAAAATCGGTAGACGCCAACTGGTTTGGGCTGCAGAGTTATACGCTGCGCTTTTGTTAGCAACCGCTGGTCCTTTGCGAGACACAGACCCATAAAAGTAATCACTGTGTCCGGCCAGAAGGGCCTTCTCGAACATATGCTATCACTGGCCCTTTGCTGAGCTAAGAACATCAGACTATCATGTACGTTGGCGTCTTCCGATTTTCGCCAAATGGCAGAACGCTTGAGGGTTTGGAAGGTGCTCAGCTCTGCTTATGCAGCTTTGATAGCCGTCTATATTGGTGATTTTTACCAAATGAAGCTAACAGATGACGCTCTGCAAGTTAGCAATATTTTGAATGGGTACAGTAGGTGATTCCAACCCCTTGTTGACAGTACCTTAGCGTTGACGTTCCCGATTACTGAAAATAAAATATGTTGAACCTTGAACTACGAGATTATTTTTTTACACGGTATTACCATCTTTAACTCCTCCATTCGACTTACATTTAAGGGCCTGATTCAGTACTATTGAAAAGAACGCAAGTAACGCAACTTGGTAACAATGCAATCGTTTGCATTATTACTATTATTATCTATTTTTTTAAACATTAAGAATATATTTTCAATAAATATAAACCATGGACGTAAAACTCGCATTTTGTACGTGAATGCGATTGATCGCATAGCAAGCATTACAGAAGCATCTTGACCTAAAACATCAAAATTACGCGTGCTGTGTGGTTACGCGTGCCAGGAACTGAATCACGCCCTGCATTTCAAAATATGTTTAACCGCTTTTCTGTAACTATAAAGAAGGGCAGTTGTTTAAAAGTGTCAATTCTGATTTTAAAAAAATCGTGTATCAACCAAATCAATTCTTCTCTAAAGCACTCTTATCAACAGAAGCAAAAAATCAGTAAGCATACCAAATTAGTACGTTTGTAATATATATTTTATTAAGTTAATTAATCTTATGATGAATAATACTGTTCCTTACATATTATAGGGTCAGGTGAGGGAAAATGGGATTGCATTGAGAAATACCCCCCCCCCATAAAAATCTAATTTGGTTAATTTCTACCATGATTCCTACTTAGGGTGCTTTTGGCACATTTTCCAAAATCGCCAATTCGGCGCGTTTTCCCGTCTTGTCTCTTGGAGCTAAAACATGGTTGCCAGGAAACAAATAAAAGTCGCCAAGGTTACCACATTAAACCTTTTAACGCCGCGTTGGAAAAAAGTTTAATGTGGAAACCTTGGCGAAAAACAATACCATAAACTAAGAATGCACCTTTAATTTTTTTAATAAAAAAAATGGATATATTAAGAGCATGACAAGTACTCCTAATGAAGTTTTAGGATCTTTCAACAGCATTAATGTGTGTCTATCTTTTTTTTTTGGTAAAATCATACAAGACGGTGCCCCTCATGTAAACAGGGCGATAGCCGCTGGAGCTTGGCGATCGCCAAGTGCGAACGCTAAGGATCTTGGCGCCAAGCTCCAGCCATGGCGCCAAGCCACCCTGGCGACCGCGAAGCTTCAACGGCTATCGCCTTCTTGTGACGAATAAACACAAGTATTTACCACTAAAATTTTTACAAAGAAACACAAATTCTAAGTAAATGACACTATATAAAACAGTCAAATCCACAACAAAACATTACAAAAAGTAGATTAAACAAGCACTTACCTCACCTTTCCCACCTCATTTTTTAATGGAAGGACCGGGAACATCCATTACAACGATGAAATTCCCCAAGACGAAATAAAGACGAAATTCCCCGAGATGCTCACTAACTTACGATAAAGGGTCCGTAAAACGGAATCAAAAACACAAGGAAAATCCAACACAAACTTATTCCACTCAGAATCAAAGAACACCAAACTTCAATCTTCATGCAATTAACACTAAATGAAAATTCTATACTTCAAATGCACCGCGTTTAATTTTCAATCAAATTCTGATAAAAAAAAAAAAAAAAAAAAAAAAAACGATTTTCCAGACCAACATGTGATAAAAAATCCTGACGATTTTCAAGTTTATGACGTCAGCTTTACATATGTTCTCCAAGGGCGGAACCCAGTGGCGTAGCGAGGGGGGGGTTTGGGTGTCAGAACCCCCCCTAAAATTTAGCTGAGATTTAGCTGAGTTCTATTATTGACATGAAGAATGCTATCCATATCCATAATGTAGATTATCCGTTACATCAGTGCCTAACCGCCCCCTAAAACTTTTTTCTGGCTACGCTACTGGCGGAACCAGAAACTCTTTCGGAGGAGTGCGCAAATTGTGAATATTCATTTTATCTAGTGTAAAGCCTGCTAAATATTGGTAAAAGCCCCATTTATGTAGTGTAAGAACATTTTTCTTGGAAGGGGCGCGCGCCCCTCTGCGACACCCCCAAAAAAACATCAGTGGGTCCGGCCACCGCCTCAAAAGGGCCCCCTCGAAAATATGCTAACGCGGGCCCATCTGCGAGACCCCCCAAAAAAACATCAGTGGGTCCGGCCAACGCCTCAAACGGGCCCTCTCGAAAATATGCTAACGCGGGCCCCTCTGCGAGATCCAAAAAAAACATCAGTGGGTTCGGGCGGGCCCCTCTGCGAGATCGCCAAAAAACATCAGTATGTCCGGCCACCGCCTCAAGGGGGCCCCCTCGAAAATATGCTAACGCGGGCCCCTCTGCGAGACCCAAAAAAAACATCAGTGGGTCCGGCCACCGCCTCAAAAGGGCCCCCTCGAAAATATGCTAACGCGGGCCCCTCTGCGAGACCCAAAAAAAAATAATCAGTGGGTCCGGGCGGGCCCCTCTGCGAGATCCAAAAAAAAACATCAGTGGGTCCGGCCACCGCCTCAAGGGTGCCCCCTCGAAAATATGCTAACGCGGGCCCATCTGCGAGACCCCCCAAAAAAACATCAGTGGGTCCGGCCAACGCCTCAAACGGGCCCTCTCGAAAATATGCTAACGCGGGCCCCTCTGCGAGATCCAAAAAAAACATCAGTGGGTTCGGGCGGGCCCCTCTGCGAGATCGCCAAAAAACATCAGTATGTCCGGCCAACGCCTCAAACGGGCCCTCTCGAAAATATGCTAACGCGGGCCCCTCTGCGAGATCCAAAAAAAACATCAGTGGGTTCGGGCGGGCCCCTCTGCGAGATCGCCAAAAAACATCAGTATGTCCGTCCACCGCCTCAAAGGGGCCCCCTCGAAAATATGCTAACGCGGGCCCCTCTGCGAGACCCAAAAAAAAACATCAGTGGGTCCGGCCACCGCCTCAAAAGGGCCCCCTCGAAAATATGCTAACGCGGGCCCCTCTGCGAGACCCAAAAAAAAACATCAGTGGGTCCGTGCAGGCCCCTCTGCGAGACCCAAAAAAAAAAATAATCAGTGGGTCCGGGCGGGCCCCTCTGCGAGATCCAAAAAAAACATCAGTGGGTCCGGCCACCGCCTCAAGGGTGCCCCCTCGAAAATATGCTAACGCGGGCCCATCTGCGAGACCCCCCAAAAAAACATCAGTGGGTCCGGCCAACGCCTCAAATGGGCCCTCTCGAAAATATGCTAACGCGGGCCCCTCTGCGAGACCCAAAAAAAAACATCAGTGGGTCCGGCCACCGCCTCAAGGGGGCCCCCTCGAAAATATGCTAACGCGGGCCCCTCTGCGAGACCCAAAAATAAACATTAGTACAAGTTGAAACAAATTAGAATAGTAGACGAAAGAACAGGAAAAAACGAAAAATAACAATAACGCATGCGCAAAACGCAAATTAACAGCTTAGTGACGTCAAATTGAGCAAGCGAATTCGTTACATTCATCGATACATACATTCGAAAATATGCTAACGCGGGCCCCTCTGCGAGACCGAAAAAAAAAACATTAGTACAAGTTGAAGTAAATTAGAATAGTAGACGAAAGAACAGGAAAAAACGAAAAATAACAATAACGCATGCGCAAAACGCAAATTAACAGCTTAGTGACGTCAAATTGAGCAAGCGAATTCGTTACATTCATCTGCTTACGTCACACAGTAGCTAGATTAAAAAACAACTATTACGCATGCCCGAAAGTGCAAGAAATTTCGCATCTTTCAATAGTTCTAAATTATCCAATTTACCATATTTGAGGCATTATCATTCCTTCAAAAAAAAACGTCGCCAAGCTCTACACATTTCTTTATGGTTGCCAGTCAAACAACCATCGGCAGAGTACTTTACTGACGTTGAACATCGCTCACGATGTCGCCAGAACCAAGGGGCACCGGATACGGAACATAGACCTTTTTTTTTCCCTCTCTAAACATAGTGCTTGTTAACAAGTGATACTGAAATATTTGGTTCTAAATTCCTCATAATTAGATAAAGCATTTATATTTCGATACAAATTAGTATGAATTCAGAGTATGACTTCATATTAGAGACTTCCAGGGAACTTGAGGTACATAAGTATTATCCCGGCGGTCATTCCAGCCAAACTATGTTTTTATCAAGTGTGCTGTGCTTTCAAACTATTGCCAATCGTATTTCAAACCATCAATAATTTCACGTGTCCGGCATTTATCTTGACGAAAAATCGCTCGTCTTGGGGGACCGCTGGGATAATACGTACCGAACTGGACTATATAGAAAAGATGAGAATAAAATAATAATTTCTGATTTAATTTTTGTGTTCTGAGGTTGGGGTATAATCATAAGAGAATAAATAGATGGCGTAAGCATGGTTCCGTTATATCGGGAAGAAATTTGAAGAAAAGACGCCATAGAAGTAAGGGGAGAAAAAGTGCCGTATCTGCCTGGCTGTATCTGTAACCTGGCTGTATCTGTAACCTGGCGGTATCTGTAAAGGATTCTCGTGAAGCTATGTCACCCGCGACTATTTTTATAGAAATCAAATCTATTCTTCGTGACTGGCAACAGTCAAAACGAACGGGACGTTTCCAGAACGGGACCAGAAAGACGTTTCCAGAACGGGAACACTGCGCCTTAAAAGGTTAAACGGAAGCGGTTGCAAGTGCAACGATTTTCACCCCGGTCGCAAATAAGGCGACACCAGTCTTGAGTGTGCCTACAGTCTACGTGTTATGTTTCCAAATGCACTCAGAACACAGCTGGCGATATTAAAAATGACGATCTATTGACTAAGTAAAGGGATGCCTAATATAATAAAATAGGGCTACTAGTAACAGAGAATCGAATAATCGTTTAACATTATTGGCGTTTAATTGCAGAGATTGAGGAGGAAATACTGGCTAAAATAGGGTCGACGGTATAACACGTAAATGCAAATTAATATTACATATTGTTACGAATTTTCGGGGCAACCCGCTTCTCTGGGGCTTAAAATAGTTCAAAATTCGTATTCTACGCTTCAAATAGATAAATTTTACTTTTTGTTGCATCAAAATTGGCCAATTAGAACCGGAGATATGGAGGTTTGGGTATGCCATTGTTTTTTAATGGGGCTTCTAGAAATATCGAGAAATATTGGTCCTAGGGCCTCGTTCTCTTCACATTTGGGGACTTATTTTTCGCTCCAAATTTGGCGATATTTCGCCAAATGTCGCCAAGCTTGGCGACATTTTGGTCATTTGGCGCGATTTTCCCAATGGGGCCTGGAAGTCGTTTTTCCTGCATTAAAAACGCATAATAAACCTAACATTTCTCTTCAATGACGTAATCAGAAGTCCCGCTTTATCTGGAATCTTCGAGGAATATACTTTTCTAGAAACTGCTCGCAGTTTCTGCCTCGGATATATATATATATTCCACCAGCGCGCTGCCCCGACAGTTCAGTGCGAGTTGAACGCTCAATGTGTGAAGAGCTCAGTGAGAGTACGCTTGCTTTGTGCTATAGAAGCTGTGTTTTAGCTTGCTTTAGGAAGCTGTTTTTAAAGTGCTGTGTGTAAATTCTTCCTTGCTGTGTCTTAAGGGATTGTGTACAATATCCCTTGAATATTTCCACTGAATTTTTGCCTGTGAAAGTGACTTATTTTTGTGTGAGAAATACAGCATTTGTGAGAGCTTCTGATCTAGGCGGATTGTTAAAAGCACGTTACTGCTAGATTGTGCTTGTGAATTGTGTACAGCTGATTGTTCTACGAAGTTCTAGAAGCAATAAAGTTTGTGTTCCATCCTGACAAGTGACTTTTTACTTGAACTTTTTACACCAACTGGACTTTAGAACGACGAACCCCAGGAGTAGCAGAGTAATTCCGCAACAATATGCAGTTAAGAGCATTCTCACTTATATACAAGATTGTTAACTTTCTTTTTGATGTTCAGGTTCTTTTTCTCGACAAAAATACATGTCAGCTACTTGAAAAATAAATAAAAAAAAAAACTTTTTTTAGGCATGAACTCATTTACTTCAGCGGGCTGGAAGTCCAAAAAGGAGACGCTAGCGGCCGATATCAATATCCGCCGTTTGACGAAGGAACTCGAAATAATGTCTAAAGATCCCCCTCCACTTTGCAGCGCTGGATTAATCGACGATGACATACGAAAATGGGAGGCCGTTATCATGGGTCCACCAGGCTCAGTTTACGAAGGCGGTGCATTTAAACTAAGACTCGATTTTCCGATGAACTATCCTTTTGAACCACCCGAAGTGAGTATGTTTGCCAACAATAATTTTTTTTTTACTTCCTTGTACGAAGCATAAGGAAGTAATGTGATCCCGAAACATTTCGGGGGCCAAATTTCGACGAAAAAACTGATTTTGTCTAACTTTAAATTTAATTTAAAGAATTTTTTCGATGCATTTCATCGTACGCTAGCATGCACGATGGTATAAATGCGACTGCAACCCATGTTGGCCAACGGCTAGTCTATTTTGACCAGTTTTGACCATGCCGTCTGTACGTACGTACGTATGTATGTAACTCGCATATCTCAAAAACTGTTGGTCGTAGAATGGTGAAATTTTATATTTAGGATTGTTGTAACATGCAGTTGCACACCTCCCTAATTTGTCCCAATCGACTGGATGGTTTATCTACAGGACCGCCCAAAAGATTCGAAATACATTACACTCTATGGAACGAAATTAATCAAACCCGCATATCTCAAAAACTATTAGCCGTAGAAAGTTGAAACTTTATATTTAGGATGTAACATCTAGTTGTGTACCTCCCGTTTTAGTCTCATTCGACTGGATAGTTTATCTAGAGGGCTTGAAGAATTTCCATATTTGGAAATATAGAATCTTTTTTTTTTTTAATTCTATGGTCAAGTACATTTATGACTGATGATAAATTATTTGTTATGTGGATGTGGCTTTCCAAATCAAGCAGTCATCAAGTTTTACTCAAGCTTGACAGTTCAAATGACTTAAATTCGGCCGGAAAATATTTGGTGACTCATTTTTTTGTAATCTCCAAACTTGCTGCAAGCTTAAAATGAATTGAACTGTCAAGCTTGTATTAATGCGTCAAATTCAAAGAACTGTCAAGCTTGATTTAAGCTTATGAGCTGTCTGGGCTTAATAAATTTTTTTATATACTACTTGTTTATGGTGAGCTGCGAAAAACATGTTTTTCGTTAACTTTTGGAGGCCAGTGTCCTTTGAAGCCTAATTACTGTAACAGTCCACATTTTCGTAAAAACTCAGTAATTTTTTTTTTTTTTTTTGTGTAAAAGGTGAAGTTCGTGACCAAGATATACCACTGCAACATTAATTCCAGAAGTGGAGACATCTGCCTGGATATCTTGGATGATAAGTGGACTTCTGGGATGACTGTCTCATCTTTGCTGACGTCCATCTGCGCTTTACTCTCCGACTGCAATCCCCACGATCCTCTGGAAGGCCGCATTGCCGCACTGTTCCAGAGAAACCGGAGGAAGCACGACAGGAAAGCCAGAGAGTACACCCTCAAGTACGCTGGTTAATGATAACGAGCAAACGTTTGCAGTTCAACATTTTTTTTTTTTCATCGGATATTTATATTTTGACAATCAGCACTAGTTGATAAATTCACAGACATGTAATGTAAAATAAACGATTTTGGCTTCCTGTGTATGAGGAATTCTGCTGTAATAGGATTGCAAAAATATAGTATTCCTTCTTTCCTTTATTGTCAAAGGTAAAGTCATTGAATGTAAAATACAAATGTTATTTAACCCTTTGAGGCGCAACCCTTTCCCAATGCTGAAAAAAGGGCAGCCGTTGCCATCGCTCGACTTAACTACCAGCAAGATGGTGGACGATCGAAACGTTCATCGCATTGTTGAGGGCCTAATGTTTTATATAACTGGCTGATATTAATAAAGCATTGTTTATTACCCCCTCCGACTTCCATTGATATTTCAGTATTACTATTTCTTATAACGCTCATATTTCCGAGCATAATGATGGCAACGTCAGTATCTGAGCATCGAATAGTTATAAGTGCGTCGTAAACGATGCGACAAACGTGGAAAACGATTTTTGTGTCAGCTTCTTCGTGCGCCGGGCAGCTTAAAAAGTGTTGGTACGTTTTCTCAACGAGACCATCACGCACAACGTATTTGTAGCACTTATCATAATTGACATAAACAGTTTTATTTCCAATTAAAGAAGCTATGTGATCGAGTGTCCAATGTTCTAGGAGAAAATCAACCAGAGCTTGTTTGAAATGAACGTTTTTTAAATCATTGCTGAAATCAGTATTATGTATCTGATCGGGCCCCTCGATGTGAAACTGTGCGCCTTCCATTCCTCTCAAAGAGTGCTCATTGTCTTTTATTGACGGGAAAATATACTGATCAAAGACTATTATTACAACTTTCGGCATCGTTAGAAGAAAGCATTTTAAGAATTTTCACTGCTATATTTCCGTAGTTTGATAGAACTTCTTTCATCAAATGAATCATGAAGAAAACATCGAAAATTTTAACATTGGTGCGCTCAGGAGAATGTATTTCAATCTGTTGCTCCAGTACTTTTAATAAAGCTGCTTTATTCGTTTTGCAGATAGAACCATCCATGTGACACATTGACATTTCTTTTTTTGAATATTGTCAGTAAAGTTGAGATTTTTTTTATACGCTTTTCAAACCTGTTTTCATCTTCTACACATTCTGCAATAAATTGAACTTTTTGTTCATTACCCATTGTTTCAACATTCAATAAAAAACTCTCTATATCTTCTTCAGCTGTTTGGCCTGTTGCAATATTGAATAAATAATTTTTATCGAATTCCTTACTAAACGGATTAATATTTTCTTATTCGAAAGAAAATCTTGAAGCTGCAGCAAATTGCTTGCGATTCTGCTTTTTTGCAGATCAGTCATTTTATCTTGACTTTTTCTCAGCCCAGTTTCACTCATTATATTATATGACTAATAATTGTCGATCTTAACGTGCGACTTTTGCACGACCGTTGCCTTGCAGAAATGGAATTTGTTGTGTAACTCACACCTGTAAGTTTATTGGCAGCATCAGCATTAATTGTCTGTTCAAGAGTTAGATCAACCCGTTGCTTTGAAAAGGCTTATTTGTTCTTTTTACGCCGAATGACCCCAGTTCGAGTTGTTGTCTTAATCTTGCATGTGTTTCCTCGAATTTATCAGATTATTATGGTATTTCACTAGAATCTTCACGGGAATAGTTTTGTCTGTTAAAAGCAAAAAATAGATTTGATATTTTTGGTAAAACATAAGTAAATAGCTCAAAATTTCCTGTTCGTGTGCTTGCACCCAGAGCCCGTATGCTTACACATAACTTGAGGTACGAAATTTTTGCTGTTATGAAATAGATGCGAATTTAAGCGTCATTTTTTTCGATGTTTACATAGATATTTTTCGCATTAGAATGAAAAAGTAGATTTAGGTATCTTCAGCCGATTCATAGACGCACTGTGAGACGCATTATGTGACAATAAAAATTGATGGATATCGGAAACCAAGAAAACTGAAGCTTTGTAAAGTAGTTGCTCTTTATAAAAGTTGCCTGAAAAAAAATTGTCCGCTGAATTTTCCGCTATGGAAAAGTGATCAGCTGATGCAGTGAAATATATCAGGCGCCAATGCGTGTAGCAATATTCTGTAACTTTCAATGGCCAGCGGAGCACTTTTCCACCACGGAAAACTCAGCGGACGATTTTTTTCATAAAACTGATAAAGTTAACTATCACTTCATCACTTCATCAAATCTCATATTTTTTATTATTATTTTACTACCCGGTATTTTTTACGTGTTTATGTAAGAAGCCGACGTATAATCCACCGCTATAAAGTCAGCTGACTATATTTTTCATTCGTATACAACTTGATCGACACATGTACAAAGTATTAAATTTTTTATTATAATTATCAGTTTTTAATTATTTTACATGTTTGGGCGGCCGGGGCGGCTACACCCACCACTACTCTGTCAGCTGACGTTCATTTCCTTTACTTACAATATAAAATGAATCAAAATAAAAAATCTCAGATTTTTTGCAATGATGAGCCCAAAATGACAGCTGGTTCCCGGACTATAATATTTCCGTTAGAAGGTTGGATAATGTCATTTATGCATAGACATGGCATACACTTCACTAGCTAACTATTGGCATAGCTTAGCTATCGAAGAGAAGACAACATTCAGGAAATGGTCATTTGCAATGACGCACTCAAGCAAGCAGTATTTTCTACTTATATAATACGCTAACGTGTGCGGTACCAATATCGAAGATATTTCCACTATGCGAACGGCAACAGCTAGATGTAAAGATTAGTGCAATAATAACAATGCATGTGCGAAAATCCAAATCAACCGTTTAATGACGTCAAATGGAGCAAGCATATGTCACGCAGTAGCTAGATTACAAAATAACAATAATGGATACAAAAAAATACAAGATCTTTCGGACCTTTTTACAGCTTTATAATATCGAATTTACAATATTTGAGGCGTTCATCGCCCATCTAAAAAATGTCGCCATGCGGCTAAAGCACATTTTAGCTATTTGCTTTTTCAACGTCGGCTTTTATGATGACACCCAAACTGTGTAGCAATCCTAACCTATATAATTTTAATGACAAATACTGTTTAAACAAAGAAACATAATTTTCATTGAAATGAGTCAATTTATGGAGTGGCGAAGCTGACCGCCTTGGTAGATAGTTTACATTTATTTCACGCGACGACAAATTTCAACCCAATTTTTTAATTCCCGCTAATCTCAAAGTATTAGTGAAATCTCAAACTCATGTTAAAATATTGGTGAAAATGTGCTTTAGCCCACCGCTTGGCGATTGTCAAAAAAATGGCGAGGTAGTCCTTTTCTGTGGAACGTCTCTGGGATTGCAACCTCTTATACTATGTTCGGTTGATAATCTCTGGGTTCCGTTATTTAGGTTTTTCAAGTAACGCGCGTGTGACGCAAAAGGCTGTGAGATTCAGTCATAGAGGAAACGCTCTTGATTTTTACCATTATTTTCCCAAGATGCACCGCAGATGCATAAACGTTAAAAAAATGGCGATTTAGGAAAACCAATTATTTTTTAAAAATGGAACAACTGTTTAAAGTAAAAATAACAAACAATTAAAAACAAAAGAGGAAGGGACCCTAGTAAACATGTTAACGCTGGCCCCTTGCGAGACCACAAAAAACACCAATGGGTCCTGCCATTGCTGTAGGGGCCCCCCTCGAAAATATGCTACCGATGGCCCTATGCTAAGCTAAAAACATAAGACTATTATGTATAGATATACACCCTCAAGCATAAGTATTCGAGAACGCCCAACTTAACAGAAATATAAAAAGTTATAATTGTATGCAACCTAATTCATATTTTATGATAAATATTTTTTGATGTATAAAAAAAAACCAAACAAACAACGTAAGAAGTTTTACTTTTATTTGAATAGTTTTGTTGATAGGGTGTAGTTATCATTAACTATACAATACTGAGCAAAATAGAATACTTAGATTATCTAGATTATGAAATAGCAAGAAATAGGAGAAACGCATGCACAAACCCAAATTAGCATCTCAGTGACGTCAGATTGAGCAAGCATATTCGTTACATTCACCCACGTACGTCAAACAGTAACTAGAATAAAAAATAACAATTACACAGGCGCGAAAATGCAAGATATTTCGGATCTTTCCACAGTTCTAAAATATCAAATTTATAATATTTGGTACATTTATCGACCCTTCAAATAAAAACTTCGTCAAGCGGTGTACTGAAGCACATTCTAGTCAAATATTAAACTCATGTTACACAAAAAACCCAGTAAGGAACTCCAAACCATTTTCTGGAGTAAATATATTGTTATGAATTTTCGGGGCAACCCGGTGTTTTGGGGTTTAAAATACTTATAACATTCATATTCTACACGTTAAATTTTCCTGTTTGTTGCATCAAAATCGGTCAACTAGAACCTTAGATACGGAGGTTGGGGTTTCTCCATTGATCAGTGTAGCGTTTCTAGAAATCTCGAGAATTATTGGTTCTAGGCCTTCGTCATACCCACTTTTGGGGACTTATTTTTGGCGCCAGATTTGGCGATGTTTCACCAAAAGTCGCCAAGCTTGGTGGCATTTTGGTTATTTGGCGCGATTTTTCCAATGGTGTTTGTAAAGTTATTTTTTCGGGATTAACATGCATAATAGCCTAATATTTCTCTTCTATGACGTAATCAAAAAATCCCACTTTTATGTGGAATCATTGAGAGATACATTCTTCTAGAAGCTACTTGTAGCTTCTTCGTCACCTATAAATGCAGGTATGACAGACCAGGCGCGTAGCCAGGAAAAATTTTCGGGGGGGCATATGCGCCTGGAAAATTTTTCGGGGGGGGGATATGACCCGATATCCCCCCCCCCTGGCTACGCTCCTGTGACAGACAGCCCCGTCAATGTGAATCGAGCTCCCGTTGAGTGAGTTTACTGCATTAAGCTGCGAATTGTATTGTGCTATAGAAGCGGCATTAGCGCTTGACTTTTTTGAAGCCTTGTTTTAAAGTGCTGTATGTAAATTATTCATTGCTGAGTTTTGAGGGACTGATATGAATGAATGAATTTCGTGGTAATCAATATAGTATGTTTACGGAACTTAGAGTACGGATAGGACAGACAGAAGAATCAAAACGATAATGTTGCAGAAAACTTTGCTTAATTATAGAGTTCGCTGTTTAAAAGTCCAGTGTATGTCGAAATTTCTAGCAAACAGTCCGCTTCTCAGGGTGGAACACAAATTTTATTACTTCTAGAGCTTCGGCGAACAATCTGCTATACAAAGTTCACAGGCACTAACTGCCAGTAACTTGCTTATTATAGTCCGCTTAGTACAGATGTTGCATATCACACACAAAATAAAACACGTCCACAGGCTAAAATTCAGTGGAATTTTTCGAAGAATATCATAAACAGTTCCTCAATGAAAAATTCACACACAGAATTCGAAAACAAGCCTCTAAAAACAAGCGCTAGACCGCTTCAAACAATCGTAAAATAACGAAGCGCAGCTTCCCAGCAGGTTTCTCTGCTCGCAGCGGACTAACGGACTGCCTCTGGGTGTGTTCTACCAACACCTCTTACACATAGAAAGCCTAACAACTGAAACTTTGACGTCATCATTGGGCCTTCAAGTGATGACGTCATGACAGTTTTAGTTTCACAAAGTTAAATTATTTAAAATTTCTGGTGGATGCTACAAATATTAGAAAATATTTTAAATAAAAAATTAAAATTTAATACATTTTTCATACAAAATTATTCATTCCGGTCTATTTCCAAATCATATTATCTAATTAGCCATGGTTAAAAACTACCATTTTTCATAAAAGTATATTTTTAATCTCAAATTATTAAAATATTTTTATACATGAGTAAATTCACGAGAAACTTTGTATACTTTTATTTTCTGAAAATAAAACTTTTAAGCGTAGGCCAAATGATGACGTCAAAGCTTGGTGACGTATAGGAGTTGTTAGGCTTTCTTTATCCAGGAGGTGTTGGTTCTACGCCTCCTTATATAACGTAACCGAAATCTCTAGTAATCTCTTGCAGTCAAGAGTCTATTCCAGAAAAATCCCAATAAATTGCGAATTTTGATTACATCTTAGAAATGTAAATGATTAATGCAAGGCTATTGCGTAATACAAGTGCAAGGAAGCAATCATTATAGGTTTCATTATTAAAATCGCGCCAAGATTGGCGACTTTTTGGATGCTACAAGATGCAAAATTTATTTATTTGATGCATAGAATAAGAATTTTAGACTATAAAGTCTGGAGAGCAGAACAAACCCGAAATTCGTAAAACCTTGTTGGAAAGTGTCAATAAAAAGGTAATAATATTTCGCTCATAATAACAGGAATATTTTAATTGAATTTGTTTTAACCCTTTGAGGCGCACCCCTTTCCCAATGCTGAAAAAAGGGCAGCCGTTACCATCGCTCGACTTAACTACCAGCAAGATGGAGGACGATCGAAACGTTAATCGCGTGCCACAGATCTAGAGACCCTTTTTTGAAGCAGCTGGCTGTGCGGCACAGCCAGCTGATGACAACGGCTGCCCTTTTTTCAGCATTGGACAATATATCCAGCTATTCTCGCATTCTTCCATTTTTCAGGAGATGTTAGTGCTGTTAAGAATAATCGTGACAATTTTTTACAGGAAATGACGTGCTAAAAAGTAAAGGATTCTCGTGGAGCTATGTCACATGCAACTATTTTTATAGAAATCAAATCTATTCTTCCTGACTGTCAACAGTTAAAACGTCAGAGTTTGGTGTTCCCAGAACGGGAACACTGCGCGTTAAAGGGTTAAAATGCTTAGAATAGTGTCAGTGATAATACATATATGTACACACAAACACACTCATACACATATATACAATATATATATTTTTTTATATTGTTTTAAAAGTAAGTTTTGAAGGCAGTGAGATTCCTTTAGTCAATTTAAGCAGTATTTAAAAATCTTTTGATAAAAACAGCTGTTGTATTAATCAAGGTCTAATCCAACTTTCCAGATTAAATGTTGACATCCCAGACAGCACAGCAAACTTGCAGCAAGCTTGATTTATCAAGCCAATAAGCTTGAATTAAGCATGAAAATTTCAAGCGTGTAAGCTTAATGCACGCTTGAATCAAGTGTTCTAGTTTACACTTGCCCAGCTTGCATTAAGCTTGACATTTCAAGCTTGAATCAAACTTGACATAAAAAGCTTAATTTCAAGCTTAAAATATTTTTCTGAAAAAAATTTTCCTAAATACACGGGGCGCCGGTCGGCGAACTCGCCCCACATATTTACTTTGCCACGCATTTTCCCCTCTACGCTGAAATTTCAATTTAATTTAATCTGTTTCCATCAAGTGTCCGTGGCTAGAATAGAGCCCGGGACTTTTCGGTTGGGAGGCGAGCGCGTTATCCGTTCTCCCACTAAGTCTCGCGCAGCTATGACTAAAGTTTGAAGTGACTTATCACGCCGTTTTCTGGCCAGATTAATAAGTGGGCGATACGTTATTTGTTTTTTTATTTTTCCATGGGATGCATCAAAATTAAAATAATGTTATGTGTGATTTAGAGACTCTACTAATAGGGAAATAAACATAATATAAACTTAAGAGCAGCACACGTTTTAAAACTTTCAATATCGCAACACTCATGAGCAATACTGCTGGCCAAAATCGAGACAAACGACTGATTTTGAAAACAATTTCGTAGTATAATTGTATTTTATTTTGAAGAATTTCCATATTTGAAAATATAGAATCTTTTTTTTTAATTCTATGGTGAACCACCCATAAAGTGAAGTATGTTAACTAACTAAATTGTGTTAATTATATTAAAATTTATTTTTAGGGCTAATTAATTAGTTAATGGAATTACTAATGTTAATTAGATGTAAATAAAACTAAAACTCCCCTCGTGTTACACTTCACAGGGGCTTATCCATTCATTCCTTCCCCTTCCGTGTTCTAATGTCCAGGTTTTGTGCGTAATAAAATTAAAACGGGGGCACGTAGCTGTGGGCACAGCCAGCTGCGTCAAAAAAGGGTGTAGATCTGTGGCACGCGATGAATGTTTCGATCGTCCGCCATCTTGCTGGTAGTTAAGTCGAGCGATGGCAACGTCTGCCCTTTATTCAGCATTGGGAAAAGGTTGCGCCTCAAAGGGTTAAAGCAAGAAACTGTACATGTAATGCAGTGAAAACTGCAGTTTAGACCGTTCATAAGCTAACGTTCAGAAGCTAGTCCGTTCAGAAGCTAATTGCAGTGGTCCACTCGATGAAAGTTCGGTTCCCTTTAGAACAACACCAAAAGAAAAGCAGCTTTAGCCCCGTCCAGACGCCGGGAGGGTAACAACCTCCCAAGACTGATGTGGAACATGTTCGCTAAAGAGAACATCTGTGCATGTAAAATCTGTTCGTGCCTCCAATGCTTTATGTCGAAATGCTACATCTGTACACGCCAATCCAGGGGCGGCTCTGATCAGGAATTGGTTAAAAATTAAGCGACCCCTTGCATTCGACCCATGAATTTTTCGGGGCTAATTTCATATTCGCCCCATAGGGGCGAATGCGATTTCATAGAGGCACACGTTGCCCCCTCCCCCTATAACTTGCCCCCTGTGATAAAATGACCAACAATTCTGACTTTTGTCGTGGACTATAGGTGTTCCACCAGAGGGGAAGGAGAAGTTAATGATTTTTTAGTTTTAAAAATAGTTTTTAATGTTATGTAAACTATATATATACATTCAGCAATATTTCATTAAATATTCCTTGCACAAAATTATATAAATTAAAAACACATTCCCCTGAAAATGCAAACAAAAACCTTTCTAATTATATGTATATGGTTTAATGTTAGTTATTCGTTATACCAACTAAAAGATTTATGTTGCAATAGTACTTTCGCTCATTATTTAACGTTAAGTAATTAATACTTTGCCTTGAAGTTCTCTAAATTTAATGGAAAGAGCAATGTTAGCAATTCCGCTGACTTATAGAAATTTATCATTATTTCAAACTTAAACGCTTTTATTAGAGAAAGGTTAGCGCACACTACTAGTAAATTTATCTAACAAGATATTAAGCAAAGGAAGCTTAATAAGAGTGTTTTAATTATATTTTTCGTAAAACAGCTATGTTTCACATATTTTGTTTAAGTTACGTTGCAATTTTTAACTGAAGATAAATTGAAAAATAGTGCGTAAATTTAAAACAGAAATTTTATGCATGCATCCTAATAAAATGTTTTAAATATGTATAATTTAAAAAGGGAGAGTAATTAAAATTAAAATTTTGTTTTGCTAACCATTTTTAACACTTTCCGATAAGATTGAAAAATGTTAATTATTTCGGTTTGTCTGTCCGTCAGTGCTACAACTCCCGTAAATATACATCGATTTCTACAAAATTTATATATGTTGTTCCTATGCACTGTGCCATGTGCCCTTTTGAAAATGGTCTATGTAGTATTTATATTTTTTCTACGGGAAGATTCAAGAGATTTCCAATACAACACGCTCTACGGGCAGCCATTCTTTAAAGTGCATTTTAGAGATTTTGGACTATTTGAAAGGCAATAAAATTGATACATGTTACTAAGGAATCTATGTATATACTAGCTGACCCGGTAAACGTTGTTTTGCCATATAAAATATTCCTAGGATTATTTTAGTAGAAAGAAATGACTAACTTATTGTAAGTGTGTGAGGATGTGGTATATGAGTGGAAGAGGCATGGAGCGCTGTGAACAATGCTGGAATATAAAAATAACACAATACCAAACATTTATATTTTTAATTCATTGTAATTTATTCTTTACATTTATATATATTGCTAATTACAATAATTTTACTAAAAAATAATATCAATCCCTTAACGGAATAGAGTGAACAATATTTTTAGCTAACACAAACAAACTGCATGGTTTGCCCACTCGAGATCATGCCACGTATAATTGTCCGTGTGAAAAACATGGCGTGCTCAAATCTAAGCCAAAAACAAACATAGTTTGGCCTTGAGACTTATTCATAGTCATTCCATAAAAAATTTTGTCCAAAAAAAATAATAATAAAAGGATGAAAATCGGAAACATTTTCAGATTTTAAATACGCACTATAGCGCTATATATTAAAATCGTATCATAATTTATGCGTCGTCCCTATTTTTTCTCTCATATTCCATTAAGTTGGAAAGTGTATATTATTCATGACTGTGCTGTATTTTTTTTTCTTGTTTCGTAAAACCCATCTTTGGAATCGAAATCTATCTTAAAATCGTCTACTAAAACTATTTTACAATATTCGCCAAGTATATTACAACTACACTTCATCGTTCTATATATTGTTTCGAATGCGCATCATAATACATGCGTATACCATGTATGTCTTTCTTGGGTTGATTCCTACTTTAACGCCTCGACTCTCGCCAAGGTGGCGATCATTAAACATATGCAGTTACAATGACAATTTTTTGCATTTATGTGGCAATCATAATTTAGAATTAAAATGGCGATTTGGAACAACATGTAAGCACAGCATGCCGTTACATTTTTATTTATTTTGGATTGCCAATTAATGTAGTTGTAATAATAAAGTGTCTTCAAGTTCCTTAACTGGTGCGTTTATCGCTAATTTGTTTACTTTAGTTTTCATCTAGTTCTTTTGGGAGCGCCGAAACGGTACGTACGTATTATGCCGGCGGTCACTTCCGCCAAACTACTTTTTCGTCAAATTTGCTGGCAAATTATTGCCAATCGTATTCCAAACCATCAACAATTTCATGAGCCCGGCATTTATCTTGGTGAAAATTGCTTGTCTTGAAGGACCGCCGGGATAATACGTAAGTACCGTTGAAACTTGTGCATTACTCCCAGAGACCCATGACTGCAAAGCTCGCCAATGTACGGGGATTTTTTAGGTTGGCGAGAGTGGGGGGCGTTAAAATAGGAATCAACTCTTTCTTGTACCATAAAACACATCTTTGGAATCGAAATCTATCTTAAAATCGCCTACTGAAACTGTTTTACAATCTTCGCCAGGCATATTCGTCCTATAGGCATATTCCAACTATGCCGCAAAGACATGAAATGGGAATCATAATCCATGAGTGTACAGTGTTTTCCTTTCTTGTTCCACAAAGCACTTCTTCAGAATAGAAATCAATATTAAAATCGCCTAATAAAACTGTGTTACAATATACGCCAGGCGTTTTCTAACTATACTCGAAATATATTTATAATAAATTGTCACGTTTTGGCTCCCCATTTAGCGATCCATTATCAAAAATTGCAAATCCTTGTGCGACTTTCAACATTTTATTAACGCCCCCCCCCCTCTCCACGTTATCTGGCAAACACATTTGAAAAGGGACTCGATGCGCTAATGCCTAGACAAAAATCCTGATTGAACTTATTAGCACTCTGGTGCTAAAAATTTTGAGGTGGACCGCCCTTGTGACTTAGGGGTATGAGACAAAATCATATTCGCAGACCTAACGAATATACATATAAAATTTCTTTAAAATCGGTCGAGCCGTTTTGGAGGAGTATGGTAACTAACACTGTGACATGAGAATTTTATTTATTAGATATACCCAATATGAGTTCAATCGAATGTACCGTTTAAACGCTAGAGCACTTTCAAGAATTTCCCCCCCCATAAGCCATAATGTAAAAGAAATCTTTGTAGTAGCCCAGTAGAAAAACTATAAGTTCTATACACATCAAAATCAATGTCGGTCTTACGATGGTGGTTTATAACATATATACCCAATTTGAGCTCAATCGAATGCCCCGTTTAGGAGCTATCGTGTTCACTCTCACACACACACACACACACACATACACACAAACATACATACATCTCGTAAAAATAGCATAAATGAATTCAGAAGACCTCAAAACGTGTTAATACATCAAAATCTCGAAGTCGAATTTTTTCATGATTACAATACTTTCCTTACAGGGTACATGTTCGGAAAGAAAAAAGGATGAAAATCTGAAACACTTTCAGGTTTTAAATACACACTATAGTGCTATATATTAAAATCGTATTATTAGTTATACGTTGTCCCTATTTTTCTTACTTATTCCATTAAGTTTCAAAAGTGTATCATTATTCATGACTGTGCTGTATTTTTCTTGCTTGTTTCGTAAAACCCATCTTTGGAATCGAAATCTATCTTAAAATCGCCTACTAAAACTATTTTACAATCTTCGCCAAGTATATTACAAATATACTTCATCGTTTTATATATTGTTTCGAATGTGCATCATAATCCATGAATGTACCGGTTTGTCTTTCTTGGGTTGATTCCTACTTTAACGCCTCGACTCTCGCCAAGGTGGCGATCATTAAACATATGCAGTTACCATGACGATTTTTTGCATTAATGTGGCAATCGTAATTTAGAAATAAAATGGCGATTTGGAACAACATGTAAGTAAAGCATGCCGTTACATTTTTATTTATTTTGAATTGCCAATTAATGTAGTTTTAATAATTAAGTGTCTTCAGATTCCTTAACTGGTGCGTTTATCGCTAGTTTGTTTACTTTAGTTTTCATCTGGTTCTTTTGGGAGCGTTGAAACGGTACTTACCGTATCGTACAATCGTATTCCAAACCATCAACAATTTCATGTGCCCGGCATTTATCTTGGTGAAAAATTGCTTGTCTTGCCGGACCGCCGGGATAATACGTAAGTACCGTTAAAACTTGTGCATAACTCCCAGAGACCCATGACTGCAAAGCTCGCCAAAGTACGGGGATTTTTTAGGTTGGCGAGAGTGGGGATGTTAAAATAGGAATCAACTCTTTCTTGTACCATAAAACGCATCTTTGGAATCGAAATCTATCTTAAAATCGCCTACTGAAATTGTTTTACAATCTTCGCCAGGCATATTCTTCCTGTAGGCATATTCCAACTATACCGCAAAGACATTTTAAATGCTGTTTGGAATGGGCATCATAATCCACGAGTGTACCGTGTTTTCCTTTCTTGTTCCACAGAGAACTTCTTCGGAATAGAAATCTATATTAAAATCGCCTAATAAAACTCTTTTACAATATACGCCAGGCGTTTTCTAACTATACGCGAAATATATTTATAATAAATTGTCGCGTTTTGGCACCACATTTAGCGATCAATTATCAAAAATTGCAAACCTTGTGCGACTTTCAACATTTTATTAACTTTCCCCCCCCCCTCTCCACATTATCTGGCAAACATATTTGAAAAGTGATTCGACACGCTAATGTCTACACAGAAATCCTGATTGAAATGAATAGCACTCGGGGGCTAAACATTTTGGGGTGGACCGCCCTTATGACTTAGGGGTATGAGACATAGTTAAAAACCTATTCTATGACCTAACGAATATACATAGAAAATTTCATTAAAATTGGTCGAGTGGTTTCGGAGGAGTTAGGTGACTAACACTGGGACAGGAGAATTTTATATATTAGA